>MU269985.1:41384608-41639608 GCA_021432705.1 Caranx ignobilis | reverse complement strand
TTTACTCGTCTTCACTGTCACTGTCTCATATTTACAGCTTCACTGCTGACCTCAAAATCAGAATTATCGGAGATATATAACTGAAGGTTTAGAGCCACACTGACATCTGTGTGACTGTCTACCTGCACAGAGCTGAACACATACTAGCCTCCTTATAGTGACCATGCTAACATGCAAGTGTTTAGCAGGTATAACTATGTTCACCATGTCAGCTTAGACCGTTAGCATGTAACATTTGATAATTAGCCCTAAACAGAAATAAGTTGAGTTGAGGCTGTTGGAAATGTCGTCAGTTCTGCAGGTGTTTTGGCCGTAGAGAAATTAAAAATGATGATGGTGCTGCATGAAAAGTTAAGGGCTCAGTAAAATTCATAAGAATTTATCCTCTGGTAACCTTGGGCTTTTGCAGTAAAGCCATTCAATAGTTGTAAAGACACAGTATTTCACTCTGAACCAAAGTGGTGGTCTCACCATCCCCTGGAGCCGAGCAGCTAGTGTGGCTAAAAAGAAAAAAAAAAAAAATCAAAAAACGTGTATTTAACTCATTATATTTTGGCAAAAATGTTCATTATTTAAATGAGAAGAAGAGAGAACATTGAAAAGGTAATGTCTGACCAATAAAAGCTGTAGCTCTGAGGTGACACCGACAAACACAGAGTGGTGTTATTCACTTTACATGAGTCTCATTTTGCGATTTCTCTCATCACATCCAGTGTCATTGTTGCAGACCTATTGACCTATTGATCATGGGGTGATTCAGATTCTCCTTTTAAGATTTCTTTTAATCCAAGCAGGGTGCTCTCTTTGACTCTGGGTGTCAAAGAGACACAATTTGTCAAACACAGCGTCTGATTGGAGAAGACAACCACCGACTAAAAAGCACTGTTTTCACACTGTTCGACACAAGCAGCAAATTGGCTGGAAATTAAAACTAATGAGCAATTACCCCACCAATGAACTTCTATTAATGTCTGTTTTCTCACTGCTCTCCAACTGAATCCTAATTTCTACTTATCTAATCAATCTGAATAAATATGACACTTGTTTTTAGTTCCTTAATCCTTCATTGTGTTCACTGTGAGCCCCACAGGATGCGCTTTTGCATCCAAGAAAATCAGAATAATCTTCCAGCTCCTCCTGAAAGACTGTAAATACAGTGCACACACAGACAAACATATTACTCCATAATCAAAACATGGCACCCGTTATTGGTTCAGTTTATTTGTACATTCATAAATACTTCATTTGCATGCAGCTGCTATTATGAATCTCCTGCCCATATTTCTGCCATATTAAAGCTATTTACCCTTTAGAAAAAGTTGAATTGCACTCTGCTTGAACCGGCAGCTCGTTTCCAATTTAATCTTGTAACCCCCACCATGCGACAGCATATGAAAGACCCCTCAACATGGCACAGTAATGACTTAACAGGGTGTGTTCACAAAGAGAAATATCCAGCAATATAATCAATTATTCACCCACTCTTTCAGCCCTGAACAACTACAGTGCAACAGGGGATAAGCATGCGTGTGTTGCTTTGATAATGAAATTCAACACTGTGATCAGTGAACAGTGAGGTAAATAGAAGGTAACTGTTGCTTTTTAATGAACTGAAGCGTTGTTCTGTGGATATTAACATTGTGAATTATAAGTCAGAGCTGAGGATCATCATGTTCAGTAACCTCAGTAGAGATTACAGAGGGACCTTGGTGGGGATTCATCATAGAAAAAAACAACAACCCTTAATCCCAAAATGAGTGGACTTCCCACCGGGCTGCATTTTCATAAATGTGAGCAGATGTGTGATGAGTCTTCATATTTGAGTTTGTGAGTGGAAACTGGACTCACCTGAAGTATCCTGCATGCGTTACAAAGATCACTACCACCCCCTGCAGCTCACCACCTGTAAAAACTTACATTATATGCACATAAATACCACTTCACCTGTTTTAGCATCTTCATAGAAAACAGCTCAGTGGATTGTCACTCACAGAGCCACAGCCACATGCTAGGAAATACACAAAATGTGCGTGCAGCGCTTTGCCACAGTCACGCATGAGGTAACATAAGAGGAAATCATCACACAAAGGTCCCTGTGAAGGAGCAAAGCTTCTCATTCTGCATGTCTAATTCATTTTACACCATCATTTGCCTTGTCTGTGTTGTGGTATTTGACCAGTGGTCTGTGTAGATACTTTTAGGCTCAGAGTATTGGAGCAGTGACAGTCACAGATATGAGCAGGCATCTGAAGCATCATAACAGAATAAAGTGAAGCGCCATCAGCAATATTAATGGGGTAATTATGCAAATGAGACACCAGCTTTCATCACTCACAAAACAGTGATTTTTATGCCACGCAGACACGAGGCTGAGACATTGTTAAGATGTCTCCTTTCTGCTGGTTCACAAATATCTTTCTAAATCAGAGCCGATAATGCTGGAGGCTGATACATGTCTGAACGCTTGGCTGAAAAGCTTGTGCTCACTTATCAAGTCCCTGAACATCTATTCCCACAGAGGTAATCTGTGTCATGGTTCATGCTGTCAGAGGAAAACTAATTCCTGCTGTCATACTTTAATTCCACACACAACACTGATGGCACGCAGGAGTAAATCTCTCTAAGGACAAAGTGTTATTTTCTGTGCTGTGAATGGTTTAACACACACAAACAAACACAGGAACAATGACTATATGAGGGATTTCTACATTAAAAAAGTCGAAACTTTACCACATAAAGGTTTTTACCAAATGTATCTGTGTACTGATTCAAACCCTGTAGAAGTCGGCCTTGTGTTTTACGTAGACCAATGCTGCTCTCTAGTGTGAGAAATGGGAACAAGGAGAACTTAGATGCACATCACTGGTAGTGAACGGCAGAGGTTTCTCTTAGTAACATAATCAGATGCAAAACCTCAGTGATCCCCCCGTTGACCCTCCACAGGGAGGTCAACATACAGGTCAACTACAGATTATTGAAATATTAACACAAGGAGATTAAAAAAAAAATTGTAATTTCAAATGAAGTCATCATGGGAAGCTGCCAGTGGTGAACTTTATGCTGATTGAACAATCAGCTACAGAGCAGCACTCCTGGAGCTTCAGAGTCTTTTCTCTGTGGTGTTCAGCAGGGCAGGGTGTGCTTTGAAACCCCCTGATCTTCCTCCAGGTTTTCAAGTGCATAATCAAATGTCAGGTAAAAAAAAAAAAAAAAAAAAAAAAATCCCTGATTAAGGATGGAAATAAAAGTCAACTGAGTTCTTTCAACTGAGGTCAGAAATCTAAAAAAAAAAAAAAAAAGCTCACTGTGACACCCTGCAGAGTGAAGATGAGGCTGCATATAAAGATGACTAACAACCTGTTGAAACATGTCTCTTTTATATAACCTGTGCCACCACATTAAGTATTAATCAAGCTATAGGAAATCAGTGATTTCTAGAAAGTGGGGGTACACACCAGAGGGAAATTAAAAGAGGAGTGGTCAATACTGAAGCAACATACCTCCTTAGTTTTAGCCTTTAGCACAGGGGAAGCTCCAAAATTACTGAATCCTACATTCCCCTTAATGCCACATTTTTTTAACCTTTGCTGCTTGATAGATGCCCACCTTGTTCAACCTTCACACCTCTGTTTGTACTGCAGGTTGTTTGCTCCAAACATTTTAGTCTCAAGTAGACTCTACCCTGATGACATCGTCACCTGATAATTACATCATCAATGTTATTTTTTCAGACTTTTAAAAGGCCCTCCATTGGTGATATTATACAATAAGTAGTAGGTTTCAATGTAAACTGACCTATATGCATATATTTGTTGGACTACCCCTTTAAGTTTTTTTTTTCATGAATAAATGGCATATTTTCTATATTAAACAAACACTGGTTTTCTATTTAAAATACTTCAAAGGTTGGATTAAAGATACATTCGTTCTTTGTCTCAGTGGTTTGTATTGAAAATCTAATTTAAATAATAGAAATGTGTGAGTGAACCACACATCTAAGAAAGCAATTAAACACTCATTTGGAGACGTTTCTAATTTGCCACCATTTTAGTGCAACGGCTCATAATCCGCTCTTTGCTGACACATTCATTCATCACGGAGGACACCGACTGGAAATCGCACTTTTAACTGGATGCTGCCTTCAAATGTACTGTACGTGTCTGTCTCCAGTTTTCCGCTGCACTAAGCAATGGGGAGGGAAACGTTACCAAGGGAACCAGTCAGAGCGACAGAGTGTACGTTCCTATTAGAAGACAGCTATGATTACTGACTGGAAATAACTGAAGGTCACAGGTGACAACACTGCAGAAAGTCTGACTCCAAAAATATTCACATAGGCTATTTTACAGCAGCTGATCATACACTTACTATTTCTATAGGAACTGAGACAGCAAAGATGAGAAACATGGGTTTATATTTAAATATGTATATATCTCACATACTTTATTTTTTTATGCATTTTTAGATAAGCAGTTATCATTGATGTAGAAAAATACATTATAAACTGTATGATTTTTATAATATGCTACATTTTATCTGATAACAAATGATGCTACATTCAGGACTTAAAGGGCAATTTGTTCCACCAAGCAGAAAATCAGAGGGCTCTGTGGTGAGACTTTAACTCTGGAGTTCACTGTGCTAGCACGACTTTCTCCTGGTGTGAGGGTTGTTCTTGCCCAGGCAGAGGGCTACACTGCTGGGGGAGGCCTGTGACGACACAGTGCAGGAGCTGCATGAGGCCTGGTCCACTCTGTAGGAGATGGAGTTGTAGAAGACGGGATTGCTGTGGCCACGCTCCTGGTCACAGTGAGATGGATGGGGGCTGTTGCAAATGTCCAAATCACAGCAAATACAGGAGAGCAGGGCTCTGAGATTGCTGGGTTCACAGATCTTAGAGTGCTCTCTCTGTTCAGATATAATAAGTTTGCGATCCTCTGCAGGAGAGGGGAGGAGGTTAGTACAGCTGGTGCCCCCCTCCATGGGCAGGCTCAAGTTGCTGCGGCTGCTGTGTCCGGCTTCTCTGTCTTTATGTTCTGGCTCAGCAGTTTCTGCCTCAGTGTCCGACACCTCCCTGTCCTCCTGTGTGTCTTGAGGCTGTGGGCGTTGCTGCTCTGCCCCTGCCTCTAGACATTCATCGGGCTCATCTGAGCTGACAGTGAGGAACCTCAAGACCACCAGGTTAAGAAAAGCTCCAACTACTGTCAACCCAACCAAAATGTACATAAAGCTGAAGGCCACATAGGGGGGTCGCTTCTGGAGAGCGTCTTTCTTCTGCAGAGCTACAAAATCCCCAAAGCCAATGGTGGTGAGCGTGATGAAGCAGTAGTAGTAGGCATTGAAGTAGGTCCAGTCCTCAAAATGAGAGAAAGCTGCAGCACCGATACACAGAGTGCTCATGCAAGACAGTAGCCCCACCAAGACCATGTTCCCCATAGAGACCTCGGTCTTCTGTAAGCCCAGGCCCTGCTTGGCTCTTCGCAGGAGGTAGCGGACCAAAGTATTGATTCTCTCGCCCAGGCTCTGGAACATGACCAGTGTCAGAGGAATGCCCAGGAGTGCGTAAAACATACAGAAGGCCTTGCCAGCATCAGTGCGAGGAGTAACGTGGCCATAACCTACAAAGTCACAGTATATTGCAGGTCAAATAATGTCAAGTAGTGCTGTTTAATTTTCTCACGCATCAAAATATACTAGTGTTAAGATAGTCAAAACTCCCCCAGTTCAGGTCTACATCAAATCTCAAGAAGCTATTTGTAAGTTTCCTGGCACCACAAGAGCAAACTATCATTAACTTTATAATTTAGGAGCGACATTATTGGAAAGTGACAAAATGGGTATGTTCCTCTTGACTAGAATAGACAAGCGGTAAGCTGGGTGTCGCTGCTGGGGACAGCTCTCAGTGAGCAAACGGATGGAAACTGATACTTAACTTGGAACGTCTCTTCTGGACTGCTAAATAGACAGCTGTTAATGTTAATGTCGGGGCTATGCAGCAATAGCAAAAACACAAATAGCTCCTTTAGGTGTAAGGACTCATACATGTCCCGCCAAGTGAGTTTATGATGGGTAATTTGGCTGTAATATGGCTCCATGGGTTTTCATGGAGAATTATCACCGGACTCGACAGCTGTGGAGAGCTTTTTAGCTCGTTGTCTGAGATGTTCTCATTAACCCTCGAAGGTTAACATTTCCAGAAAGAGAAAGCTCCAATAAAACCACAGTGTCCTACCTGGATATCAACCAGGAACCAAGACAGCAACCAGATGGTGAAGAAAATCAAACATCTGTCTGCTTGTGTTTTGTTATTTTTTCTTCTCCTTCTGGACAAAACTTCATTCACCAAGAAAATGATAAAGTGGGTGGACAGCTATAACCTGGATACAGAATACACAGGTATCCACATAATCACGTACATTACACTGTAAGGGCACATAATGATAGCTCAGGCTCTTGATGTTGTGCACACCCACACAGCTGCTTTCACAGACATTTCTGCTCAAGCTGAAGCAAAGTACAAATGCTTGTATTTGTACGGACCAATGACAATAAATAATGGTTATAATGCCTCCCAACCTAAAGCCAGGTCTTATTTGTTTATTGCTGCTTTGTCATAAAGGACCTGTGAGTGGACCGTGGCTCTGTAGAGCGTTAAATAACTGACCATGAAATGTGTTATTTTGTTCTGGTTCAATGGTTAAGTGTTCAGGCTTTTGTAAGAAAAAAAAAAACATGTAATTATTATTATCAGCGGGTGACCTGTCTTGAAACATGACTGCACATGTATCGGGGTAATTCCCTCCATCCAGTAGCTACACCACTTTATCTATGCAGTATCACTGAAGCCAATCCCAGCTGATATAGGGCAGATACACCTCTATGGATTGCCAGTCTATCATAGGACCAAAATAATGCTCACATACTTGCTGTCACACCAATTGACAATTTACAGTCACCAATAAACCTTGTGTGCATGTCTTTGAGTTGTGGGAGGAATCTGGAGAACGTGGACAGAACCTCTGTGCCAGCCCTGTCTGAGAAATGGACATGTTTGATCATTTGTTCACAGATTATATTGAGTCTATTTCTATCAACCGAACTAACACAGTAACCAAAGCCTAAATATAACTAGTATAAAGTGATGCTGAAATTGTTTGAGTATCAAACATGATGCTACTTTACACTGATCAAACTCTTCAGTTGGAGTGGGCAGGTGACTGTGGTTTCATCCTCCAGAACAGGGACTGTGATCGTCTTAAATCACACTTAAATTACAGTGGATGATATTAATGACCAGTTTTCAAACAGGAAACAGTATTTAAAAGGTCATATGAATGTTAATTTTCTCCTGCAGCCCTGCAGTGTAACACACTTGTCTGCTCTCCATCTCTACGTCCAATATATTCCAACCATGTTTTAACAAAACATTACTAAAATGACAGTTTTGCTGTGACCATAAATCTTACATGACTCTGTCAACCACCTCGACAGTTGTCACAACAGTGTGACATGTTTGGCCAAGATTTATTCGCAGAATATGACAGTTTGGAATCAATATAATGTGCATATTCATACAAATGGATGTAAAGCAAATAATATTCAATGTTTGAGGAAGTGAAATCTTTCTTTCTTTGTTTCTTTCTTTTTGTCATGTATACAAGAGTCCATCTTGACTTTTGTGAAATCAATGCTGACCACAGAATCTGTAATGAAAAAAATAATATTATAACTTTTTTTTTTTACCATCTTTGAGTCCTACAGGGGTCATGTTGAGATTTTGGGTGAAGCAGCTGAATAATTTTCTCTCTGATACTGTTCACAAGTTCCTACTTAGTGGCAAATATGCCAGTTCCTCTTCAGTGTGGCCCCTTACACTCGGGCCCCCTCTAAAGTAAAGGAGCGTCTCAGCACACGCGTGCACGCGCGTGCGCGCGCGAACACACACACACACGCACACTTGCAGAAAATGTTGCATGTTTCACGACAACAACCTCACATGGACAAAAAGTGCACTGCTGTGGACTATACTTGCCAATCGTGGTGATAACAGTGACAGCAAAGTAAAAAGAGCCGGCGAACTTCCACTGCTTCCCGGCCCGGTGCGGCTCAGACAGCAGGACCACTCTCTCCACTTCCCGGTAGTCATCCTCGGTGAAGCGGTACTTCTTCTTCAGCTCGTTCAGCTTCTGCTCCAGCGCCTTTCTCCTCGAGCTCTCGCTCTCCGATTCCAGGGCGTCGAAGACGGCGGCTCCGATGAGCAGGTAGAGGATAATGGAGAGGATGAGAGAGAGGGTCCTGATGTTCTGCGTCTTCATCCTCAACTCCGGAGTGCGCGCGGAGCGGAGGCAGGGAGGGAGGGAGCTGCTGCTCAGAGACACAGACGCACAGAGGAGTCCATCCATCTTCAGGGAGCTGATGTGCTGAGGCCCCTATGGCCTGCTAGAGTTACCTATATGTAGGTATGTAGGTTACGTGTGGAAACTGTAGCCTGGTCAGTGTTATAGCAGGCTTGAATATAACTGTTGATTAGGGGAAATGACTCCAAACTTCACGTGTCCTCCACAGGTTACCTGAGCCATAACACCTTACCTTATTAGCACCTGTAGAGGTGTTTGCAGGCGCACTCACAATCCCACTCATCATTTATTTTCTTTCTTGTTTATGTGGCCTTCACTGTGCAGACTGATGTCTGTGCCTTTTGAAATGTATAGAGGTTGTCTTTACATTCAGTCTCAGCCTCATTGAAACTTGTATGGAGGCCGATCATGGTGCAAAACATAACTTACAAAAGTGTAATGCAGAGATCTTCACTGTGTGTGCAGTACAGAACAATCTAGTTCTTCTTTAAACAGAGAAATCTTGTGTCAGAAGGTAAAACTTTTGAAGTGAACAGTATTTATATTCACAGAGTCAAAGTGAGACAATTTTCATTTTAAGACTTGAACCTTAAGAAACTTAAACTGTTAAATTAAATACATTAAAACTTTATTACACTACTACCATAAAATCTGAATAAAGAATATGATACATAGACTCATAGCCCCTTCCCTTTGTGGGGACAAGAAGACCCAGACCACATCAGAGCACCCAGACCACCTCACTAAGGGGGTCAAGCTTTCAGACCTGTAGCATTTTCTGTAACTATACGTTTCTGGCACACAAGACGCATGTTACTGTTTTCTACATATATGTAGACTAGTGTTTTTTTTATTGCTCCTCCTCCATAATGTCCCTCTGAATGGCTGTTGTAGACACAGTCTGTTCACATCCTGTTCTTCTGTTTTTCTTGACATAATCGCACCAATGCACCAACATCACAGTCATCCACGATGTGCTGTCGACCACAGTTTCTGACTCCAACAACGAACCCTCCTTCAGAGGTTTTTGTTTGTGTTTGTGTTTCTGCACTCCATCCATTCAGGTTTCATATTCTTGACATTAAGATTATTGATTTACCAAAGTTTATGGTGTGTTTATCTTTTAAGCAACACAAAAACATTCCGTTTGTCTGTATGTCAAATCCTCTAAGGCCACCCTGCATTTTTACTGATCATTATCCGATTTTTCTGAGTACTTCTGCTGCAGACTTTCTCCAAGATGTTCATTGCTGTTCCTGTGTTTGAAGGGTTTGGATACACAAGTGTCAGAGTGTTTGTGTGTGTTGTGTCTGTGGCTGCCACACAAAAGCACAGCAGAAACAGCTGGCCTTTCCTGACTCTACTCCCCTGATTATTTTGCCCTGTGAAGCGTTCATGTGTGGAGTATTCACAATACACTCGGCTAAAGTATTGCTCTGAGCGATGAAGCATTAGCTGGTGGCAGCACTGACCTTTATCAAGCACACTTAGTCGCTGAGTGATCCGCCGAGCCGTCGTCATTAACTAAGTCCAACACAGAGACTGGGTGAGAGAGACAGCGGGGATGATTTGCCAGTATGTATCAGTGCGACTACACAGGATCCTGGTTTTGTGGAGGTTTTCAGGGACATCTGCTGAGTTTTTGTTCAGTGTCATGCTAATTGGGTTCACAGCAGAGCAACCACAAAATAGGCTGGCTGCTGTAGCACCATGCTGCAAGTTATTTCAGTTTCATATCCTAGATGAAGTTCCCATCTACGTCCAATTTGTGGGGCTTATTCAAGCAGTAACCAGGCCATAAAGAGCCTGAGATCTGTCATTAAAATCCACATTTATTGCCTCTACACCCTACAGAACATATGGCTATCTCTACAGTGTGTTTTTTTATCTTCCAGAGACAGTACAGGACCTTATCCCGCTTTAGTAAGCACAAATGAATCTATTGTCGAGCAGATGTTAACAGTGTAGCATGCAGACAAGTCTTGAGTTTCTCCACTGGCAGTAAGAGCAATTATCTCCCTTTGAGAGGAGTCCATGAGAGATAATAGCCTCGCCAGAGTCCACTCAATAAAGCACACTGCGCCTCCATCGGTATTATTCATGATCAGCTCCGTATGCATATTTCACATTGTGTGTAGGAAACAAAATGCTAAAAAAAATAATGTTATAGCCACACACAGAGACATCACTTCAGCAGTACACAGTGTAATCACTGTGAAGGGTTAGTGGCTTTTTAATAAGGGCCCTGTGGTTTAACAACAGCTCTCTAGCCATGAAGTAATGATGCTGTATTATCTGATGTGCTCATCTCATTTCTCCTTGTTCTACAGGCTGGTTCATACATTCCCTTTATCTTGCACAGGAAGACATTAAGAGCAGGATGTCCACTGACTGGAATCGAGACTCATCTGTCCAAGTGCCATACCCACTAAAGAGGAGGCCAGGGAATATGCTGCAAACATGATGCTATCTTTATACTGATAACAGCAGGTGACTGCAATGGAGATGTATACAGCCATTATGACGACAATCTTGTGAAGGGAGCTGATGTTTTTTAGTCATAAAAATAAAAAACGCATGTCTGATAAATAAATGAAAACTTTACTTTGAGGTAAGTGTCTTTTCAGTGCTGTGGAGAGGGGAAACAGGTTTGAACTTTCCAACTAATGTGAACAGTCCTTTGAGCCTTATTAGCCAAAAGGGCAGCAACGTGGTTTTAAATTCCCCTACGTCACCTGCAGGGAGAGTCTGTGGTGTGAGGATGAGTGTGCCGATGGAAAAAAGAAAGGTGTGGTTATCATATGGATAGAAAGTGATAGTGTTTAACTGTAGCACCTGGAGATGGATGGATGGATGGATGAATGGATGGATGGATGGATGGATGGACCAACTTTTGAAACGCTCAGCTGTGATTTGCAGTGCAGCAGTGAGTCACCTTGACTCCATGGATTTAACACTGAAATGACAATACTCTCAAATAATCCTCAATTTATCCCCTAAAACAACACCTAACATCTTTATCTAACTATTAAAGCTATAGACCGACCTGTCTGGTTGTTGATGTGCTTCTTTGTTTGTTTGTTTTTCGGCAGGATTACACAAAGTGCTGAAGTGATTTGCACCACACCTAGTGGAGGGATGGAGCGTGGACCAAGGAGGAGCTCAGTCAGTATTGGCACAGAGCCAGTCAAAGGGATTGTACATTATTTTCCCAAATACTGGAAGAGATGGAGTTTTGTTTGATATCTTCATCTGTTTCTACTAAGGTAATAATATACACCTATCAGTCATAACATTATGACCACCGTGTTTTGCTGCCAAATACACTACAATAGGAACTGTGATGCACTGTGTACTCTGAAATCTTTCTATCAGAACCAACAGGAACCTTTTCAGCAATTCAAGCAACAGCAGCTCATCTGTGAGTTGGATCAGACCACACAGGCCAGCCTTTTCCTTCTTTGGACCACTTCTGATAGGTCCTAACCACTGAGATGCTCTGACCCAGTCATCTAGCCATCACAGTTTGGCCCTTGTCAAACTGGTTCAAATCCTTCCATGATGAAGTGTGATTCAGTGTTATTCACTTCACCTGTTAGTGGTCATAATGTTATGCCTGATCAAGGTATGTGTCTTGATGTAAACAATCACACATGAGGCATCAGCACCTTATAACAGTATTTTATTCAACATGCAACTGACAAAATGACATAAAAACAACAGTGGCTGAAACGAAGCAGTGAGACAATGCAAACAGCTGTAGAGACATATGGATTTTATACTGATGTTAATATTTGAGGTCAATAAGCCACACCGATGTTTCTTTTGTACACTTTCTCTTGATCAACTTGATAACTTGATAACCCTAACCCTAAATCTACACTTGAGATCAATAATAGACATGTCTGGAGCTGTCTGGCCTTGGTGGGTTAACTGATTTGAAAAGGTGAAAAGTAAAACATGAATTTAACAGTCTATGAATAAAGATATTCTGTAACTCTCACTCTATTAATAATCCAATGATGGTGTGATTAAGATCGGTCTTTTGGTTGGCATCAGGAGTCTGAGATACTTTAAAGTATTCAGACTTTAATAGGTTTAATCCATATTCAGTTGAACTGATGGATAAATTAATGAGCGGTAATATCCTAATGCACATTCAAGACTCCACCCTACATTAGGGGTTAATTAGGATATAAGTAAATTAAGTGTAATATCTTTGAGGTATTTTCAGTGAATTATCCAGTGAAGAGGTTAAAACTCCATCACCGAGCCTTCATTTAAAGATAATTCCTAAATGGGTTTTAATGAAGGAAAAGCTGCCAGCCAAAGGCTTAAGTCAAACACATAATTCATTAAAATATCTTAATATATATAACATCACGTTAAGTATCCAGGCCTGCCTCCTTAAAACGCCTTTACTGCATTCAGATTATACAATTATTAATGAATGGAGTCTTATGGTAAATTATATGGACACCAAGATAGTGGATTATAATTGATTACCATATACTGTGCACAATGACCAGGGGTAATATAATATAATATATAAGAGACATGAAACCCTGTCTTCTGTATGAATCATGCTTTGCTCGTGGGCGTGAACAGTTGTGTGTAAAGTTTCTGTTCTGTTTCAGAGGAAAATGAAAGTGAAACAGCTTCGGGCCTCAGTGAGCTGATGACTTTCTGGGTGGACAGGTGCTGTTCAACATGACCTGGTATCTCAACAGCCGAGTTCGCAATCTCCTTGAGCGTTTATGGCGCCTGACCCGGGGTTTCTTTATGTGCGTCTTCACGCGACTTCGCCATACCATAGCCAGGCTGGTCCGACCAGCGATAGGCTGGAGGGAAGAGCCCGGTGGCCGAACCGAGCCTGAGGTGGAGGACCAAACCCAAACTCAGACATGCGATCCAAAAACAAGGTCGAAGATCCACAGGGTCCGCGTGAGACCGCAGGCTCCTCCGACCCACAGGTTGAGGAAGCTGAGGAAGGCGAGGGTGGGTTTGACAGCGGGAAGTACCGGGTGGAGACCTCAGATGAGTTGTACTGTGGCTACGATTCAACCTGGGAGACCGAGGAGGACCAGGGCAGGTCACACAGGAGGTGCCGGCGACCAGGGGCGTCCAGACATGTGAGTAAACAGCATCAGAGTTGTGTGTGTGGGGGGGGCATAGCACAGTACTGTGACAGGTGGCTGCGTGTGGGCCTGCACAGAAATAACTTCCTGTAGTTTTTGTCAGTAACGTCGCTCACCTCCACCATGTGAGATCACGTGAGGAAGTGGGGCAATTAAAGTACAGCTTTCTCTGTTTATTTGCAAAGATGACAAAGTGCATATGTATGTTATTGTTCCTCTTCAATTCTGGGATGTGATCTGACTCTCAGCTCTTGTCTCTGTAGCAATACAAGTTTAGCAGATTTGAAAATGCCGCCAGAGACATGCAGAACTACAGACATGACTACCCTGTAAGTGGCGCGCGCACGCACGCACGCACGCACGCACACACACACACTGCCCCATATTTAATCATAAATCATCCACATTTTTTCTTGTTCATTTCCCCCACAGCTCCAGTTCAGGCAGCGATCCTGGATACAGGGCTCTGTAAGTGTGCTACACCTCACCTCACACATGTTGACTGTTTGCTTGTCCTTTTATAACAGTTACTTCATCATTTGAAATAAAACTGAAATATGTATCTGAAGTTCTAAGATTTATTTCTTATGTCGATCGTTGAGTAGGATGAGATGTCGAACCTAAACTTCTACCTCGGACAAAGGCCCTCTGTACCTGATGGTAGGCAGGACAGGATCATTTTTATTTGTGTGACTGTCTTTACAAACAGTTTATTCAGTTCTACATTAATTAACCTTTGGATTGACGTTTCTATCGATCAGATCTCTACATACATGATTTCCACAACGAGTGGAAAGGGAATTACAGCCAACTGGAGAGTGTGCACACCTTTATTCAGTGGTAAGTTAATGTGTTACCACAGCTGTGTTCAGGTACACAGCTGTGACATGCTCATGCTCAGGTACTGTTTATGAAATGTCTAATAACATACATTTCCCTCTCAAAGGTTGTTCCCACTGCAGGAACCAGGGGTGAACTATGAGGCCAGTACACTGACTAAAGAGGAAATTGAGGTAAACCACCAGATACCAGATTCAAATTTGTAAAAAAAAAAAAAAAAGAAAGAAAAAAAGTGTGTACTGTGTCCTGACAGACGCTCTACTTTTAATGTGTCTTTTAAGGAGTTTTGCAAAAGCAGCATTGCAAAGGAAAACCTGCTGAAGTCATATGAGCTCATGTTGGACTTCTATGGTATCGAGTTGTACAATAAGGAAACAGGAGCAGTCAAGAGAGCGTCAAACTGGAGAAAGAGATTCTCCAACCTGAACAGGTGAAGTATCTCTGTCTTTCAATAAAACATGTGATCCTCTGAAATGCAATAAAAATCACTCTTCATTCGCCTTTTTATTATTGATAGTCGCACTCACAACAACCTGCGCATCACCCGCATCCTGAAGTGCCTGGGAACTCTGGGATATCCCCACTACCAAGCCCCGCTGGTCCACTTCTTCCTGGAGGAGACTCTGGTCCACGGAGAGCTTCCAAATGTCAAAGAGAGTGTCCTCAACTACTTTCTGTTCGCTGTCCTTGATAAGAATCAGCGCAGGGAACTCATTAAGTATGCCTACTTGAATTACGAACCTAAAGATGAGTTTGTGTGGTGCCCAAGGAAAATCCAGATGCTATGGTCACAGGTGTCAGGGACGGAGATAGAAGGAGAAGTGAAAGGTAGAAGAGAGAGTTGTGAGTACGACTCAGGTTGGGATCTGTATCAGAAGCAGCAGGAGGATGATGATGAACCCATGGATTTGACAAATTAAACGGTCAAAGCAGTGTTTCAGATCTGACGACATCCTGATGACTGAAGACACATCTGTAGAACAACAGTTACAGTAGATGTGCCTTCACAGCAACTGCTCTAATAGATGACCACAGGAACTTCTGCAAATCTGCCCATGTAAAGAGATGATATACAGGATCTAACCTCAGGGTCAATTATGGTGCATTACCTGATGGAGCACATGCACATGAAATTTATTTTCTAACACACCGGTTTGTTTCTCTTTACACAAACCCTTATGTATGTCTGTTTCCTTTGATATCTAGTGTGATTTCTAGAATTTTATTGAGATTTTAATCTTGTTTTATTTTTACAAACAGTTTTCACAAAACAAAAATGTTCAGAAATCTTTCAACGGTTAATATGATTTTCACAAAAATGTAAGTGTCAGGTCAGGTTATTGTAATAGAGGGTGGATCACATGAAGAATTAGGAGCGACTTGTTATCCTCACTGTGATTAATAAAGCTGTACCAATTGTTCCCAGGTGACTAAAATCTGTTTATTATATTCAGTATGTTTTCATCATTTGGTTTTATAACTAACTGCCTCATATGATTCACTGGCTTATTCCTAGTGAAACTGAAGCACTGTGCATATTAATCTGATTTTATTTAGCAGTTCTGTTCTGATAGTGTTGTACTTGATGCTTTAGAGGGGGTGGACACCACTGCATGTCGTTTGACTGGTTTGCTGGTGTCTAACCGTAGTTCAATGCTCCAGTGGTTCAAGAGTATGAAGGTATTGTGCCCTGGTGATCATGCATCATAAAAGGATCACTATGTCCTACTGTAGCAGCACAGGTTTGAGTCCTGATATCCTGTATCCTGATTGGCCCATTATGCTAAAAAGCAGATATTCTGGAAGTCAAGGACTAAAGCAACCTGACATGTATGAAATGGTACTGACCTCTCTGATTCTCATGTAATTCCTGAATACCAAGAATTACTTTTGTACAACTGAACCACAGTGTAAAAGCATCCAGAAAAGATTCACATTACTTATTAAAAATATGTATTACAACTAGATATGTGTCATCAAACTGGTTTAATTGGTTTATCTGAAACAAACTGAGGACATTTCATGAACAACCATTGACAGGGTGGATACTGTAGATATTTGAAGCCTTTTAGTTCAAAGCTGCTCAACATATAAACACACATTTGTGTATAAACAGTGTTGCCTTCACTTTCACATTATCCATTTCAGATATATGGCTTTTATTTTCTCTACTTAGAAAAGTTATGATTAAAAACATCAGTATATACACAAATATATCCATATTTACATATTGCAAATGCTGTGTTAATCCGTTACATTATTTTTTTCCTTTTTTAAAAAAAAAAAAAACTTTGAATGGAGGAAGGTACATGAAATAGGACTCTGAGACCTACTTAATACGTCTGGTACAAAAGCAACTTAAATGGCCTTCAGGTTTTGTCTCTCAAATGTGATAAAACAAACTTAGAAACCTTTACATGACAAAAAATACAAACATTGTCAAACCTTTAAGTAGGAACACAAATGTGGAAATTTAACAAAATACTGCATTTACAGTGATGACGTCAACTGGCGAAAGATGTTAAGAGTCTCTAAACTGAGTTGTAGTGTCCATGAAACAGAGACTAGGACATGCTTTTTTCACCCTCTGCAGTTTTGTCAGTCTCCTTGGGCGTATCGTGTTTACTGTCCTTTCTCTCCTCTCTCTTCTCCCGGCTTCTGCTTCTGTCCCGCCGATCTCTGTCTTTGTCCCGGTCCCTGTCTCTGTCCCTGTCTCTATCCCTCTCTCTGTCCCTGTCCCTGTCCCTCTCCCTGTCCCTGTCCCTGTCTCTGTCTCTGTCTCTATCTCTATCTCTGTCCCGGTCCTTGCCCCGGTCTTTCCCACGGTCTCGGTCACGATCTCGGTCTCTGCTTCTGGATCTGTCCCGCCTTCTGTCCCTGTCTCGCTCTCTGTCGCGGTCACGATCTCGGTCACGGTTTCTTGCTCGGTCACGGTCGTAGTCCCTCCTCTCAGTGTCTCGTTCCCTCGGCCTGTCCCTTTCTCTGTCTCTGTCTCTGTCCCGGTCTCTCCTCTTGTCTGGCTCTTGATCCCTGTGTCGCTCCCCCTCCGTCTCCCTGTGCCTCTCACTCTCCCTCCCTCTGCTGCGTTCTCTTTCTCGGCTACGCTCTCGATCCCGGTCCCTTTCTCTGCCTCTGTCCCACTCCCGCTCTCGGCTCCACCTCTTTCCCTGCCCCCTGTCCCATGATGGCCTGCCAGCGTGGGTGATTTCCCGCTCTCGTTCCCTCCTGCGATCCTCAGACAGCTCCCTCTGTCTCTCCTCAGAGGGCTGGGGGGGACAAGGAGGTTCCCTGTGCCCTCCTTCAAAGCGACTGAAGCGATCTCCAACACGAGGTTCTGAGTCCTCTTGGATGCTGCTGCTCCTCCTCCTCATGTCAGGAGAGTGGCGGCGCCAGAGGTCGTCCCTGTGCAGGTCTGGACTGTGGGCTCCTATACGACCTGGAGGCACTATTGGAGCCTCTGGAGGAGTTGGCAGTAGCGGCCCTCCATGACGAATAGGTCTAGCCTCATCTGAGAGCCTATCGAAGCGGTACCGCTCTGATCCTCCAAAGGGTTGTGAAGCATGAGGTCTATTCTCCTGAGGTGGAGGCCCTCGGTGCTCATCAAAAGATCCTCTGTGTGGTGGTGAGGAAAGTGGTCTGGAGCTCCCATACTGGTTGTGCTGACTGAAATGTTGTCCACTCATTTCCCCACTCGGAGGTGGGCCTCTTCTATCCTCATACTGATTAGGTGGAGGTCCCCGGTACGATGATACAGGCGGGGGACCCTGATTGTCTTTAAAAATGTGGAGTGTGTTTGGATTTGAATCCACGTTCAGCTTGAAAGAGTTTACAGGGTCTTTGTTGTAGTGTTCTGCAGCAGGGCCTCGAGGTTGGTCTCCCATTGGAGGTTGGGCACCAAGGTCACCGTACTGAGATGGAGGAGGGGCCCTGGGTCCTGGAAAATGGGACGGAGGAAGAAGCCTGTTCTCAAAGTGACCAGGGGGTGGAGCAGTGAAAGGTGGAGGGGGACCCCTGTTTCCAGGGAAGTTAAAGGGTGGCGGTGGGCCCGTGAATCTTGGTGGAGGTAACGTGTTCTGTCCTTCAAAAGTAGGAAGCGGGGGGAGGGCTGGAGGCAGGCTTTGCTGCCCAATGTGTTGAGGGGGAATGGAGGGATCAAACATTTGAGGAGGGGGCCCTCTCTGACCAATTGGAGGGAATGGTGGTGGTGGTCCTCTAGGAGCCATGATATTCTGAGGTGGTGGTCCAGGAGGAGGCTGCTGCTGTGGTGCAGGCTGATTTCCCGGCCACTGGTTCTGATAGGGAGGGTATGAAGCTGGAGGGGGGCCATACTGCTGAGTGCTCTCACCTTGCATGGGGGGAGCACGTACAGGGGGAGGGACATGGATGGGCGGAGGGGGTCCCTGCATAGGAGGGGGCCCTGACATTGGAGGAAGACCTTGTATGGGTAGCGGCACAGATATTGGTGGAGGCCTCATTATCAGGTTTTGTCCTTGCATTTGATGGGGCGGAGGGAAGTTAGATAGAGAGGGAATGTCAGCCGGGGGTCTGTACTCACTGTCAAAGCCTGGCGCCGACATGTGATGCGACCCGTGATGGGACTGAGTGTCAGCCACTGTGCTCTGAGTGAGAACTGGGATTACTGAAGATACTGCGGAGGTGTTGTCAGGCTCCTTATAAAAGCCTGCAGATGGTGTATCTTGGCTATTCTCCTCATACTCTGAGTCTTCGCTAACTTTTAAAATACTGGCAGCGTTTGGCCAAATGCTATACTTGTCCATATCTGTTTCTGCCTTAACTGGCTCAGGTTCCTCAGTTTTCACTTCTTTCTCATCCAAGTAGTTGACCTCCATATCAGGTTCCACCTCCTCTCCTAACAAAGGAATTGACACCTCTGTCTTGTCTGACTCCATGAAGGGGAGGGTCTCAGTTTTCACTTCCTCTTGAGGCACTGGAGTCTCTGCACTTTGCGATGAGTCTGGGAGTTCAGCCACACTGGGCGGCTGAGGCTCTGAAGGAAGAGCAGCATCTGCCAACTGAGGAGACGCCTCCTCCTTCTCCTCTGGTTCATCAGATGGTTTCCTGCCAGCTGAAGCCTGACGAGGATCCCTGCTTTGGCGAGGATCTCTCTTCTGGTTGATTAAGGGAGCAACAGAAGAGGACTTTACTAGTTCCTCAACCTTTTTGCCAAGCTGCAGTAGTTGACTATTGGCCAAAAGAGATTTAGTGGGCTGAGCTAGGAGTGTGTCTGGCAGTGTCAGTGAGGTGCCAGGTGTTCCCGTGGATGACACTTGCAGATCTCCCTGTTTCTGGAAAGTCTGATCCCCGATCTGTTTCAGGCTCTCCAGGATCTTCTGTGGATCGGTTATACAATCAGCAGCTGCAGCTTTAGTTTGACCTGCGACTAGAGGTTGGACATCGTCAAAGATGGAGTCATCCTCGGGGTCATAAGCCACGTCATCAGCTTCACTTGCAATCACCTCAGGCTGCTTGGAGACTACAGGTTTGCTTACTATCTCAACAGATTTCTTGGGCATATCGTAGCCCATACCGGGGTCATACTCCTCCTCCGGGTCATATGGTCGGTCATCTTCATCCTCCTCCACTGTTTTCTCTTTAGAAATCTGTGCAAACTGCTGCACGATGGGGTCTAGCATTGTAGGCGGTGGGATGGAGAGTTCCTGATCAGATGGAGAGTTAACTTCTGAGTCATGCTTTTTCTTCCTAAAAAGAGTGTCGAGAATGGTCTGAAGGGGAGTGGCAGTTGCTGCAGAGGAGGCAACAGAACTGGATGAGGAGGGGGAGTCTTTGCCAGTAGTGGTGGTGGATGTGGCTGGAGATTTAATGGAGGACAAGAAGGAACGGACTGAGGAGACTGTCGCATTGCTGCTTGAAGTCTCAGAGGAGCTGGATGGTGGTGACCCTGGTGGAGTTGTGCTGAAGGGGATTTCTAGACTCTGTCGTGTGCTTCTTTCTGTTTTGACTGAAGACGACACTTTTGGAAGTCCAGTGTCATCTGCCTCTTTGGTTTGAGTCTTGGACCGCTTCTCCTCAGATTCCAGTGGAGCACCTGCACGCTTTCTGTCCTTCTGGCAGATCAACAACCCCAAGAGGAGGTTGGGGCGAGCTGGTTCAAGCCCTGTAATGAGGACAAAACAAGAATCTTGAAAAACACTTATATACAAGTTTTTGTTTTTTTTTAAATGCTGAATAAAGAGACAAAAAGAAACCAGGTGAAATGAGAGCTTCAAAAAATATGCTACAAGAGATACAGAATGAACACTTAGCATGCAAGTTTTTATAAATTAAACCAAGGTTCTTTTAACTGCAAAGACGATTGCGTTGTTAGGATTGTTTGAATTACATTGATTTTTATCAAACTATAAAGTAAAAAAAATGCTGGTATTACTTAATGAACATTTGTTAACAGCAGGTCCCTGCGGGTTACTGAAGTCATTTGTTGATATCCAGCCAGATATAATGGACTAAAATCACCAAATTACTCACAGCTGCCATACATTGGGATAATAAAACTACAATTGAGAGATTGCAACAGATGGTGAACTACATTATTGTAAGTAAATCCAGAATCAGGGGGATGAATTAATTCCTATTGATATTTGATGTGGGATCACTACCAGTCTGTTCACAGGAACAAATGGTAAATTCAAGACGTGTGATTTCATTTTTCTGAAGCCACTCACGTTGATAAAGGCAAAAACCAGGTTATTCTCTGAAACACACAAAGCAGGACAGGATCTGCTGATGTTTGAGTCCCTTTGAGATGGACTACCTTTTTTCTTACCATAGCTGCAATTGCCATGTGATACCTTTGAGTGTGTTGCACCATGGCTGCAAAGCTCACACCAAGTGCTCATTCTTCATTTCGGAGGCATTTAAAACCACTGGTTTATTCCAGTGCTGCAGCGTGTTACCATATGAGCAATATCATTATATAAAGTGAATGACTAGTTACTTATTAGTGATTACATGTGTATTCAATTTTGTTTATTTTGAGCCAAGCGTTAAGAAACAACAGGCTGAAACTGGACTCAAATGGCACCAACCTGCGATGCAAACTTCTTTTATTAGAAATGTGTGATACAAAGTCAGATATACAGCAGAGAGCACATCAGCTGGAACATGCACAGAGGTGTTTTCCAGAGGAGACTCAACAAGGAGTGAGAGTGCCCCCTACTGCACAGATCCATGAATCAAACAAGCTCTCATTTCACCCAGTAGTTTAAATAAAAAACAAACATGACACTAAATATACTCACCACAAGTACAAAAACACAGCAACGATACAAAAGAACAGGAACCAATTAAAACAAATACAATTACACACAGAAGTATATCTGTGTATCCCTGTGACTGCTTACCTGGCCCATCAAACGGTAATAGTTTGGAGGGTAAAGGGTCCTTGGAGCCCAGTGGGATGAGATAGAGGTCTTTGATGCGGCGGTTGTTGTTAGCCACCACACCAAATCGTTTCCTGCTACTAAAGTAAGAGAAGAGAGAGACATAGGCCACCTCCTCTTCCTCTGTGGCTGGATGGAAACGGATCAGACACAGCTCCTGTGAACAATGGGTTAAAGATAGAGAAAAGAAATAGAGTATGTAGGTAATCTATCGCTTTTAAATATGAGATGTTCAACACTTGTCTTCAAGCTAATCTGAGTGCAAACAAACCTTGGAGAGTGAGGTTTTCAACTTGCCAACATAGTCCCACACTGTGTTTGGAGATATCCGTCCTCCAATATGAATGGTGTCTGGCAAATTCTGAATAACATTGACAGAATTATGATTGAAACTTTTTCATAGAAAAAGAGTGTTTCATTCATTCATTCATGAATGTTTGATAAAATGAATTCAATATGAGCTCCTTCAATGAGCAAAAATAACTAACCTCCTTCAGGTGTTCAAAGGATCCTGAGACCAGATAAGCCTTGGTCACAAACTTGGCCACCGACTGCATGTTGATGAATCCTTTCCAGATCTTCTCTTGACCATGGAGGAAAATTGCTGTCTCACCCTCAGGTGGAGGCTCAGATGTACTGTAAAACAAGAATCATGCTTCTTTTAGAGAAAACTAAAAAGGTCAAATCTCAAAACTGCCCTCAGTTCATCTTCAACAGCAACAACCCTGACCATCATTTCTCTGGCAATGCTAATGCCTAAAAACAGAATTTAACACATATTTTCAACATAATAAAATATATATAATACAAGTATTAAGCACCTTGTTTTAGTTGATTTGGAGACAGCCACTGAAGATGGTGAGGCTGGGGGCATTGGCAGTGGCACCTTGGGTACAACCTCCACTGGAGCAATAACAGGCAAAGGAAGTGGTTCTGCCAAACTGTTGCTGGGCTTTTCTGGAGCAGTGTAGGTGACAGTTACACCAGAGTTGTGCCTGGCCATGCGTGGATCTCTGCGGGTGATGCTGACAGAGGAAACAGTCGGGGCAACAGGGGCAGGGGCTTGGGTAGGAGGTACCATCATGCTTAGATCCTCGTGGTAAAGCTGCTGCTGTGGTTCGGGGACATCTGTGTTGGACTGATGCGATTGCGGGACTTGGTGTTGGTAGGCGAGGGGGTCTTGGTGTGGGTAGGTAGCAGGGACCTGGGGTTGAGCCACAGGGGAGACTTCCCCTGACCTGGATGAATGCAGCTCTTGTCTGGTTGGTTTAGATTCAGGCTTCTTGCTCAGTTTGGGTTTTTTAGCAGCTATCTCATCCTCTGTCTTCTGACCTAGAAGGCAAAGAAAAAAAAAACAAAAAAACTTTTTTTCTTTTTTTTCCAAACTAATTTTAGTTTTAATTACTTTCACCCCATCTTAGCCTCTTATTTACCTGTGCATATTTTACAGTTGAGGTCAAACAGATGAGTCCTGTGCTCTGATGTGGTGTCTTTGAGCATGCTACTGAAAATGTCTGGCATGCTGCCACCGCTGCCTTCAACACCAGAGGACGGAGCTGAAGCTGTGGGAGTGGAGCCGGACTCATCTTGGTCCTGACGACACAGAAAACAGGATCTCATTCAAATATTATATTAATTAAAATAGATCCATTTACATTAGTTCTTTCTGATTGCTTTAATGTGCATCACTGTGTTTTGTGTTGCCGCAATTGTAGTGTTGGGCTGGTTTAGTGCCAACCACAGAGGAAGATAGAAAAAGCTTGAGAGGAAAGAAAGGGCATTGAGGAACAGGACAGTCAGCAAGAAAAGCAACCTGTGACACCTTGGCTACTGTATTAGCCAGGCTTCACAGTTTGTTTGTGCACCACATGCAAAGGTGAAAATAGGTTGAAGCAAGAAAAGCACAGCGTGCCACCACTTACTGCAGCAGTGGCCATGCGAGATGAAGTGGCGGCAGAAATACATACATCTGCATCAGATGTTGGTGGAGCATCTTCCATATCCACACTATGAGAGCTAGAGTCAAGCCTGTTGCCCAGTCTGGACTGTCCTGAATGGGCTCTTGTACCGGAAGACTGAGCCTGGAGGAGACAGCCATACAATATTTAGCAATCATGAGCTACCTATTCAACAGGATTTGAATAAAACAGATCATTTTCATCCCCATTGTGTAGCTCTTTGAACATCACAACAGCACGTGTTGACTTGTGCTTGGTATGTAATCACAGGAAGTGACATTTACCTCAGGAGCATCAGGCTTCCTCCATTCAGATATCTCTTTGGAAAGTAACTCTTCAGCACTTAGTCTCACCAACCTGAAGGGACTAACCTCACCTCCCACCACTCTGTAGAACAGACCCTGGGACAAACACACAACACAGATACTTCATCTCAATATGAGTGATACTGAAGTAAATGAGTATATGAGTGAAGTAAAATATCAAGAACTGCAGACATCAATTCCATATACACAAAGCCTGATTAACAAAAGTGTAAAAATGTACATCACTTGCACTGACTCACTTTGTTTTTGGGGTCCTTCAGGTTAAACATGAGGGATCTGTATTTGTTCTTGTACTTGCTATCAGTGCTGAGACAGAGGTTGAACATTTCCTTCTCAATGGCAACTGCCAGCCTCCCCACCTCACTCTCAGTCATTTTCAGATCATCACTGTCGCTCACCCTGATGGCAAGGAATACAACAAACATTAAGTGCTTGAATGTGTTCAGCTGTGGATTCAGTGCATTTTACAAACAGTGGATCTCTGAACTGTGGTAAAGACACTCACCTCTTATAGAGGATGTCTGTAAGCGAGCGGCGAATGTTCTGTCTCATCTGGTTGTTGGGTGGAGGTGGCATGGGGGACGCTGGAGGCGCTGACCCAGATGAATGTGAGGATCTAGAGGACGATGAGTGGCTGGAGGGAGCTGAAGAAGATGATGATGAGCCTCTAGAGGATGAGGATGAGTGACTGTGGGATGGAGGGTCTCTTTGTTGTGGCTGCTTCTTAGGAATGGTGAAGTTGGACTTGGTGACTCTCAACGCTCCTGTGACGTGGATCGGACCTGGAGGGAAGGGAGACGAGGTGGGCGGTGGGCCTGGCTTCTTGGACTTCGCTGAAGATTTACTCGGGGGCATTGCCGCTTTCTTTGACACCTTGGAGCTGGCTGAATGAAGAGAAGGCTTCTTGCCCTTCGGAGAAACCTTGGCTGCTTTAGTGGTCGGGGATTTCTTGTTGCCTTTGACTGGTGTTGCCGATGCTGGTGAAGGTTTCTCAGGAGCCGGGGTTGTTTCCTTCTCTTTCTCCTCCTTCTCGCTCAGCTTCTCTTCCTTGGGAGGGGCTGCAAGTCAAGAACAAGACCCAACATTTTAAAATACAGTAAGAATGATGTAGTGCCAGTAGTTTACAAATGCTACAGATGATCATCCTGCATGTTTAAGTCAGAGTACATGTCTGGAGGGTCCATAGCAAAACATGTAGACTCAGTTTCACAGCTGGAAAAATAATTCATATCACAACTTCAAGTTAAACAATCAAATCTATAATGAGCCCCTCCCCCATTTGATCTATAAATACACACATTGCAATTAACAACCTGAAAAGAACACAAAGTTGACAGCCGGGCAGATAAATGGTCCCTCTTTATTAGAAGCAGTGACACAGATACACTGTGCTGTTTGTGCAGGTCCGTTTAAGGAAAAAAAACCCTCTTTTCAAAATAATTTAATGGCTTTAACCTCATGTTTTGTACCTGAGCACCGCCTCATAAGCCACAGTAATTCTCAGGACCAATGGATCCACAAAAAGAGGAAACCACTGCACTGGAGTCTTGTGCGAACTCTCACTGTGAACTCAGCATCAGGTGTTTGAGAAAGGACTGCAAGCTTCTTGCACTTG
Organism: Caranx ignobilis; assembly: GCA_021432705.1. NCBI lineage: Eukaryota > Metazoa > Chordata > Actinopteri > Carangiformes > Carangidae > Caranx > Caranx ignobilis. Next base: position 41,613,956 of record MU269985.1, on the reverse strand, counting down.
AATATGAGGGATAAGCACCACCACCACTCAATTTGTTAATGTAGTCTACCCCTCCTGTGTCACTGTCTAGTAAAGCAGAAAGAACCTGTAACCCTGTTGGCACAAAATGAGTCAATAATACATCAAATGCAATTTGGGAATAATCAAGTTAATGATGAATTAATCACCCCAAAACTACAAACCTAGAATGCATTCATATCACAAGCTCCACTACAAATACAATCACAAGCTGATGAAGGGATGAACTCTGACCCCAAATGCCCAAAGGCAACCAGGCTCAAATCTTAATGGCTTAATGGCTCTTGACATTTGAATAATTGACACACCTAGGTATTAAACATTAAACCATCAACATTCGCATAATATAGGTTAAAAAATTATATCAACTAATCTGCACCAAGTTTAAAGAGACTATGCACTTTCTGCTCGTCAAATCTCTCTTCAATCTGTCATCTGCACATGCTAGTGGGTCCAAGTCAGGTCCAAGTTGCCTGTTGATGCTGCAATAGTTAAAGCATAAACTCCACTTGAATACACAAAATCTATACACACTCAAATGTATAAAGCATGGTCATTTTGTTCAGATCAACAGGACTGACACTCGACGCAACCAAAGTCAACTAGGGTTTTCATAAGATAGGTCGTCACCAATCCAAATATCACAGCAAAATATTGGCTATGAATGAGCAAATCAATAGGCCATCATTTCCTCAACAACAGTCAGTGATCACACTAATATCCTGACCTGACAGAATGCATTCACATTACATTAGCATGCATTATCCCATAGATCCTCATAATGCTTCTTATAGAGGTGAAAGAAAATGAAAATGTCCACATTTTCATTGCAATAAATGTTCCCAACAACATATAACCAAATCTCATCAGGTGCAAAATGTGTGTGAAAAGCTTTAAAGTTGGGTGTCCCTCTTCTGAATCTGTGTGCCTGGCCCTCGTCCTCAGCTTCCAGCTTCTGCTGTGGCCTTCCTCAACTCCACTGCGTTATCTCCAGGTGGTCAGGGGTGGTCTGGTCTCACTGCACTGAGGTCTGCCAGGAGTTTCCTTTTTGGGGGGTCTCTCGAAGGTTAACGTCTCCATGTGTGCAGATCAATGAGTTGTATATGCTGTTTAAGCTGACCTGGTCAGGACATCCTACAGCAAGCCAACACTGCTCACATAATCAATTGAGGCATCCAAAAATCTGTTAAATCACCTTTTATTTTAAAGCCAGTTTCCCACGAGAAGGGATGCATCATATTCAATATGAATCAAAAACTTTGGAAAAAGTCAGTTTGTTACCCACAAAATTAAGGGTAGGAAGAAAAACACAAGGCTGTGCCAAACAGCTGATAACAGCTCAGTGTGAGCTATATTAGTTTCATTGGTCCACAGTATCATGGGGGAATTATGAAACACCTACCTGCTGCAGAAAGAGAGGGAGGGGCCTTTTGGTAGGACCAACAGCTGAGGTGATGAACCCAGGAAGTGGAGAGACTTGTACAGACAAAGCAGGTGATGGGAAAGAAGCTCTAAACACACACTAGCACCATCCCATTCATCACAGCCACACAGCACACTCCCCAATACAGCGGACTGCTGAGGTTGAAATTACTGCCCTCATTTTATCTCTACCACATGTTCCTTTATAGATTTTCATCTACGGGCCTGTATTGTAACTGTTGGCTATTCAGAGGGGTAAATCCACCAATTCAATATTGACTAACTTTTAAAGTTTAAAAAGTCACTTGAGTTGCAATAAATAAAGGAACAATGGAATCAATGCAGCAGAGGTCAAATGATTCTGACCTGTAGAAAAGCAGTATCCAAGAAAAAAAATGCTGGATCCTACACACCCCATAATGCATTTGTTGGACCCTCTGTGCCTGCGAGAGCCAACATCTATCAAACTACTGCGTCTAGTTTATGAGGCAGGCTTTCTGTCCACAATTTAAATTGTCTAAGTGAACACTGAGATAAGTTTTCCAGACTTCACAAAGCTCCTCCAGAGCCACACAACACATTACACAACTGCTTTCGAAAAGGTACTCCACCTTGACTAATAAAATGATGTGTGCAATTTATGGAGTGCCCTTTTTAAAATAAATGTTTTGGATTGTTAAATACTTACCCAAAGTCACAGGCGACACTTACCTTTCCACAGCTGCCAACATTTCACTGACTACCAAAACCTTGACATTTGACTCAGAACACTTTGCAAGGCAGTCAAAAGTCTAGTTAACAGATGAGTTCATGTTCTTCCCCAAAATGTATGGCTCATCTCTAAGTTATGTTAGCATGACAGGAACCACATTTATAATGGAAAAACAACAATGTGGTTTCAACAACAGCCCCAGACTTTCAAAGAGATACATACACTTTTTGTTTAACACTGTTGGTGATATGGGTGTAGTCTTTTCTGGTGTTACTGCAATGTAATTATGGTCGCTGGACCAGGATGCAGTGGCCGGCGGGGGAGGGTGTTCCACAGCGTGCTCGTCTTCGTCGTCCTCGTCTGGATCAGGACTGTGGTCGTCCTCGCTGTCCGATTCCTCCCGCGTCTTCTGTGTCTTCTTCCCACCAGCTGCGCTCCTCTGGTTGGGCGAGACAAAAACACACATTCAGACCTTGATGAGAGGGCAGTTAATGAGCATGGATTGATTAACATTAAAACACAGATACACTTGATTTGCCCTCTGTTGAATTTTAAGAGTAGACTCCCTAGTTTTAACTTTCAAATTCCAAGATAAATCTTTTTGGCCAACAAATTTAACCCCTGCTCTTTGGCCTGACTGCTCACCCTGTGCTCATTTGTAACCACTGTACAGTGTGCACAATACAACCAACGACAAGTAATCTGATGCTATTTCTCCACATCAAATGGCACTCGTGGCCTCTCACATTACTTTGCATGTGGCTAATAAACTTCAATAAATCTGGACACCTTTCTATGAAACATGCACTGTCTATCAAGTTTCTATGCACATTTTACTGAGTTAGTTAACCAAACATTTAACTCCAGACACTACCAGACACCCAAGACTGTACATTACAAAGGCAGTTCAACACTGTCAGGCATTTCTTCAAATAGTAGTTGCAGTTTAAACCCTGTGACAGGTGATTCTGTGAGCATATCACCTGATAGAATGAAATATCTCCTCACCGTCAGCCTTATAACCATTTCCTAACTCCTCTATCTCTCTATAACTCAAACTCACAGCCCCCTGCATTTTTCCGAGTAATGAGACAACAACTATAGATGCACAGGAGGAGGCGTGTTTGCAACCAACAGCCCATAATTTCCAAAGGCAACATATGAAGGAAACCAGGTTAAGACTACTGAATCTTGAGGGGGAATCTTTCTTGTCTTAGAGGCAAAATTACATTAATATTGTCAAAGCAGATACACATGTGTGCACAGAATTAACCAAAGTAGTAAAAACCATAATGGCAAGAACACATGTTATTATGTACATAATATCAGGTCAGCTATATACTGTTTATATTTGCTATCCTCAACTGTGGTCTGGAATATAAAATAATCTAATATGTGTAACATAAATAATGCAGAAAATCCAGGTGGTGGAACTGCGTGGAAAAGTTTGATGGCTCTTAATAACCAGTGTGTTGCATAGTTGAAGCATCAGAAGCCATATTCATTCCTGTGTAACTGTTGGTCAATAAAAAAGATGCTCGTCATAAAAAAAATGTGATAAACACAACAACACCATTGTCACTATCAGTAGCCTCTTAAGACCAGACTATTTTGCTGTCATTGTTGCTTCACATTTTAAAATACTTGTCAATTTAATCTGCAGTGTTTTTGTCCACATCATGATCCAGCAGGAACGATGACTCCATTGTTCCAGTCAGCTGACTGATCCACAGCTGGACCATTTACGCATTTTGACTGAAACCCTTGAAATGTGAAATGAATGCTTTCCCCCCAGAGTGGTTAACAATAGAGTATGGGTTAGTTGGGCTACATGGATTAAATATTGGCCAGTCTGGTGTTATCAAACAGCCAAACAATACCAGGACAATACCAGAGAGCAGCAGCTGCAGGTTCCCATTAGATGTTACCAAATAGTTCTTTCCTTGAACATCTTATTCTACTGAACCATTTTTATCTGGTCAAAACTAGGCTTCTTGTAACTTTGTTAAAATGCAACATGTGCAGTTAAACAAGGAAATTTGTCATTAAACTAAAACCAATGTTAAAATGGATTACAAATTCAAATCCCATAAGACTAATAACATCATGGATATGTAACAATCATGACATAAAATGTGATAATTGTTACAGACACATGAACATGTTTCCTCTAGTGCAAACAATGAAACAAAAAGTCACAGGTGCAGCTATTTCTGAATGTGTTTAAAAAACAAATTATCATGTTTCAAGTCATTCATCGATAGAATAGCAAATTGCCTGTCTTCAAAGGTCACTCCATATTCATGTATTCAGTGACGCTGGATACTTGAGACCGGTAAGACCCACTAATAATAGACCAACATTTAACAAACAATGAAATGCAAGAGAGGAAATTCTTTCTCTCATTGTCAAGACATGAAAATCTGAAATCTAATATGTTGAGTGTAACACGGGCCGTTTGGCAGGTGCTCAATACGTCTAAGAAAAAGCTCTCTACTGCTGTTACTGATGTTCCCAACATAAAAGGAAGTTTCATCAGCCTACCCTGCACAACCACTCCTTGTTGAAAGACAGTTATGAACATTCAGACAAAGGCCATCATTTCAGCTGGTCCAGGTTACCTTTGGTGTAGACTTGGTTTTCTGAGTCTTGGCCTTATCCTTCTGCTTAGGCTCTTTGACGTCAGTGATGGACTTCATGGCCGCTGCAGCATGTCTCAGGATACAGTCGTTTCCACAGTACACAGAGTCTGGCTGGGCGTTATTCTCACAGCCAGGCCCGATACATTTGGGAAGTGAAGACTCCTCCTCGGCCATCTGCCCGCTCTTCTCCTGCTGCACCTCCGCTGTTGGTGTCGTTTTCACCTCCACGTTTGATGCCACCTTCTGATCTGTGTCTGGTAGGGCTGTGGTCGCTGCCCTCTTCTCCAGCGCGCGTGTCACCTTCTGGTCTGCTTTAGGTTCAGCTGTCTGTTGTATTGCCTGCTCCAGTTCAGTACACAATAAAATATGTCACTTTGCAACATGGCCTGAATTCTGTGTTAAATATTCATTTTATTGATAACAGCACTGACTTATGAAAATGTGTGCACACTGCCTTGTGCTAATATCAAGTTTTCATCCATTTGTTTATGTGATAATGTCAACAACAGAACAGATTTGGAGAAACAGGCCTGTGTTTGTTTGGCTCCTTGTTTACATTTTCAAAAAATACGAACAGCAGCCACACAGACTCAAGACACCATAACAGTTTGAGTAATGAGGTAATGTAGTCTAATCACTGACTGGGGGATAAATAAATACAAATCACATTTCACACACACATTTAAGCCCTTTTACGGTGGCAGTGGTGAAACGAATTCCAGTTTGGTTCAAGTATGAACTGTTTGTAGCATAATATATGGACTCATTCACTAGCACAACATAGTCGTTTTTAAATTTTGAGGACTGAAACCTGACATGCACAATGACGTACTGTGCAACAAAACAAACTCAGACAATCACTGATGCATTGATGGTTGGGATCAAAGACAGCATTATTTAAAACACGCAAGTTAAGATCAGTTGCAGGGACCTACCGGCTGAAAGATCTTTATCTTCTTTTTCCCTGTTGGATTCGTCGCTTTCTCTATCCTGCCTTTGATGCCCAGATCCTCTGCTGGCTTCTCTTCTGGTCCGAGACCGGTGGATGACAGAGCTGCTGCTCCAGCCTGAGCAGCTCCACTTGCGTTAGCTTTGTCAGCAGCTGCAGAGGAGGTCGCAGCACCAGAAGTCTGAAGAGTAATGTCAGCTCTGGGCTTCCCGGCCTCTGTACTTGTAGAGAGGATGGATGTGGCTGGCCTGACCACCTGGTTCTTCTTAGCAGTGCAGTTGGGGCAGATATAGTCCTCCCCGTTTCTCTCCATCAGACGCCCACGGGCCTCTGTGATGCCCACACAGTCTCCATGGAACCACTCTTCACAGCGGTCACAGCAGATCATGAACCTAGTGTGCACAAGACATTTGTAGTGCAACTTCTCTACAGCATAACACTCAAGACAAACTTACTGGCTTTACTCATCATTTCAGATTTAAGAATGAAAATGACAAAAACAACTGAAGCTGTGGTTGGAGCTACTAATATCATAAAAGATGAAATCACAATTAAGAGCTTTTTTTTTTTTTTCTATGTCATCACTTACATCTTTGAAGCACTCATAATAATATCCAACTAATAAGGTTAAGCATGATCAAATACCTTTTGTTGTGTCTCTGGCGACAGATGCAGTAAAGTGCGTTGGGGTCATATCCTCCATCATCAGACTCGATGGATGATGAAGAGGTTGAGGAATCATTCTCATCATCATCGTCCTCATCATCATCGTCCTCATCATCGTCATCTTCATCATCATTATCCTCTTCCATCTGGGGCTTGCGGGTCTTTCCAGCAGCTTGGGCGGCTTTAGGCGTGGTGTCCCTCTTGAGAGGAGTGGTGCTCTTGTTGGTAGGCGTAGGAGCTTTAACAGGAGTGGTCTTCTTATTGGCTGCCTTCTTTTTATTGACATAGGTTCTTATTGGTCCACGTTTTACTACCAGTGCAGCTGGCTTGTCTTCACCGCCCTTGTTGGTCTCTGTCTCCATTTCTGCTTTGTCGTTTTTATGTCCATGTTCGTCTGTCTCCTCAGCGACCTCTTCCTTCTCAGAGACCAGCTCTGGCTGAGACTGTGTTGTGTTATAATCCCTAATGCTTCTGGACTTGGTTCACTGTTTTCATCTATTTTCTCCCCATTGTTATCCTGTGACTCGTCTTTCTTGGCAGCATCTCTGCTGTCCTCCTCATTCTCAGAGCTGCCATCCTCATTGACTGTCGATCCTCCGCCTCCTCTGGTCTGTCTGCCTCGAGTTTTCCTTTGAGCCTGCTTCCTTGCACTACTTCTTGTCCTCCTCTCTGGGGACTCCACCTTGTCCTCCACAGCCTTTGTGTCAGCATTACCATCAAAGCTGGCCTCTGAAGCGGTCTCTGCATCTGTTGGGGTTTGAGAAGGGGGGTCCCCACTCTCCAGACTGGGAGGGGCACTCTTTCTTGACCCTCTTTTGGCAGTCAAGAGGAATTCCTCTAGTTTATCTGTACGCTTGGACTGCCTACCGCTACGGCGGACGGGACAGCGGTTTTCAGAGGTGTTGGTTGCTGCCTCCACTGGCATTTCTCTCTTTGCGACAGTGGACCGACGGAAACCCCAAGTCTTTTTTACCTCACTGTTGGCCTTGGAAGATTTATCGGGTTCCTCTAAAGTCTTTGTGTCCACATTCTCACTTTCAGTGTGAGTTGATTCAAGCTGCTCACTATCCCCTACTCTAACACCTGTGGACAGCCAATGAAATAACATTGTAAGAAATCAATTTAGGTATGCAATAACCAGAATGCAACGTAACAGAAAACCAAGAATGTTAAACCAAGAAACTGATTGATTTTGTAAAGCATAAATATAAATCAAGATGGATTTGATCCCTACTTACCCTAGATTACCAACAGAATTTAAAAATCACTCAAATCATCATCATTGAGCTGACACCACAATTGTGCCCAATCGTGTATTACCACAACCCACCCCTTATTTGTAAAGGTAAAGAAGCTCATCCAAGGTACCTTGAGAGCAGCTATCCATAGGGTCCTGGCTCTTCTCTGGCTCAGAGGCTAGAGAGAGCTCAGGGCTCACATTCTCCTCCATAGATGATGGAGACAATCGCTACTTTCAAACTGAATGTCTACAGTTAAAACAAGAGCACAAGAGACCAGCTATGAAACACTCTTTTCACTTTATAATGTGAAAAACACTCATGGCTGCCTTGTTTTTTTCAGTAGCCAGCGTTGATTGTTCTGTGTGTTGCAAAAGTTACGTATTAATTCTCATTCTAAAACAGTGTCACAAATATAATATTTTAAGTCTTTTTGCACTATGTATTGGCCAAGGAATCAGTGCTATGTGGTTACTAAAATGTGGCCAGTAATTCAGTCACCTGAGAGAAATACTGTATGTGTGTGTAGAACAACAGAAACAGAATCTGTGGCCTTAAATCCAAGGGCACATTGTACAGATGTCTGGTACTGTAATGCCCTATATTTGTCACCAAATTTCAAAATCACAAGGACTGCAAAGGATATTCTTGATGTCTCTGGACAGGTTAGTAAAACTATTATGATATGTTTCACTTTTAAACAAAAAAATATGATAAGGCCTTATATTTTGTCTGTCAACAGGGCAAAACCCTCTTAGGATATGTCATATCATATTACTTCCCTTTTATAGTCTGGTCTGCAAAAACATGGACATGGATTGTTGTTTTGTCTGAATTAGTGCAGTGTCTTGCACAATAGCACATTGTAGTAACAGCATTATCCCTGTGAAAACTTGACGGCTGACACCAAAGTGTTTGTTACAGGGGGGAGTGATTGCCGCCACTTCTGTGTGTAGTCACAATAGGTGCACACCCACTGCAGTCTTATCTTATAATTTTTAGGGTGGTATAGTGGAAAAAATAAACTTGATGTGCATATTTTGTTTTTCCTATCAATAATTTGAAGATTACTTATTTAAAAGTTAGGATTACCATAGTCAAGCATTCAGACCTAAAACCAAAACTATTGTGGAAGAACACAATTCAAACCCCTTGTTCATTTACTCAAAGATTCTCTGAGGACAAATATTTAGTTCATATTAAGAGCACATTATCAAAAAAGTCTGTACCTGCAGTTTAGCAGAGGTGGTTGGAAGGGAGCTTCTTCAGGCTACACAAAGTCTTTGCTGCAGCAACCATCAGTCATAGTAAAGATGAAAGGATCTGCCAGCAACAGAAAGAGGAAAACACAAGTTAGGATCAAAGTGCACTACACAGAGAGGATAAGAGGTAACAACCTTATGGATCAATTATGATAATGCAAGTGGACACAGAGGGTCCATTTTCTTGAATACAAATATGTTTACTACTTGGGATATGCACAAATTCCTCAAATGCTCATTTAAAATGTAAACTTCGTGAAATCAACAACAAATAAACCAAGCAAATGTGGGATCTGATATGAATGCAAAGTGTACCGCTATGATGTCTTTCTACTGTTATTAAAAGTAGCTCCAACAAGGATGAAATAACGAAATTAGAGGAACAACTGCTTACGGTACAAAGCACATGATGGAGATGAATATGTTCACAATTCAGGCTAAGAAAGAGATCCCTGCGCCCTTAATTACTACCATAATATTTGCATATACTTTTCTATTGCTCTCGATGATCGATGCATTGATAAGTCTAGCACACAGCACCGTCTCCACTGGGGAAAAAATCCGCCCAGACTGGAGGTGATTAAAGCGGATTGCTCCAATGGTGTGCCAGTGGTCACGATACCGTGCCACGTGAATCGTAGGGAAAACTGTTGCCAAGAGAGGTGGGAGGGGCCCATGCGAAAATCAACTGAAAAACGCAATATTTACACAATCGGGCAAGAAGATGGCAAGTTTTTGACATGTACATATCAGCGGTATCGCATGTGATGCAGTGTTTTCAATAGATGTACTGATGTCTGGTCCGTGCTGCACGACACGGAAAGAGAGAAGCTGCTCTCGGCCGTGGCGCGTTTTACTTCTACAGTACAACCACGCGTCAAGATTTAACACATTTATTAACAACGTTTATTGTCAAAAGTGATCCATCTGTATGCAGGGGACAAACCAGACAGCACCACAGAGACCATAAGGCAAACTATGACAGAGTAAAAAAAATCCTGCACATCCACCACCGCCGATGATGGCCGCAAAGCCAGTCCTACCACTCAAGCACAGCTAGCTTATTTACCGTTAGCTAACGTCCCAAACGCTTCAAATGTTCGCTCTTAGGGGCCATCGTGAAATGGAAAACTCTCTGTCTAACAATAAGCTCGTCGTTTTGTATTTCAGCTCTTCCTCGCCGTCGAATATCTTTTAATTTCAACCCAAGGACTCTGGTGTTACAGAACTTGCACTTGTAGCTAGCAAGCCTGGCTCACGCCGTTAGCCTCCACGAGCGTCGACGTTAACGGCAGTGTACAACCGAAGACATTAGCAGTTCGGGTAATTCAAAAGAGCAAAACATGCAATCTTTCTAACCAAGTCTTCAAGAGACAAGCAGCAACAATCTTATCCAACCGACAAATGTGGCCGAGCAGAGTCAAACGGCTTGTCGTAGTTTTACTGCGCACACGTTAACGCTTAAGCTAACGTAAGGCACATCATGACCATCCTCGCCTTGGACACCTGGAGTAGGACAAACCTAAACAGTGACAAAAAAAAAACTAAGAAACGGATGAATCCCACAAAAAAACTAAACGCGGTGCTGCTAAAACACCGAATTGTTGCACTCTACCCACCTACGCGCAAGAAATACCGATGGTATGCCCTCGTTCTTTCTTCGGTCAGTCCTCCATTTTCCATTCCCGCTGGAGCTAACTGACTGCGGCAGATGGCTGACGGTTTACAGAATACGCTCGACGCGTCTACAGCGCCCCCGCTGGTCAGGAGGAACACACACACCCTTCTTCAATCTGTACTTAGCATTGCCCCCTTGACCCTCCCTCCTCTCCAGGACTTCCGACATACACAAATATTACATCGTGCTGCAGTTTAACTATAGTTAGAAATACCGTTAAAATACAGTCAGGGTCAAGCTGACAAACTATGGGCTTTTGAAAACCAATCCAGCACATGAAAATACCATATTTATCTGACACAACTATAAAACATAAATTTAGTGTTGTGTGTGACCAACACATTTTCAAGACCGTATCATCTGATGTTTAATTTCAGAGCTGAAGTTGTCTAATTAAAGTCTACTTACCTACTTAACCTATAGCTAAGCCTAAGCTTAACTACTGCAGACTGCTTAACTATTACACCACAGTATATCCATAGAAACAGATCATTTAAAATGTTTGTATTTGTTATTTTCCTTGCAGTATACAGCAGGCAACATTAGAATAACAAATAAATTAACATAGAATACAAAATAAGTAATTTACAGACATTTCCTTCAACAGTCCTCTAATCTAAAACTGAGGTGGTCCATTAACATGGTTTACATTTTGCAGTTTGAAACTGTTAAACTGTTGTCCTTCACACTATGTGTATGTTTGTGACACTCAAGCATGCTCTTAAAGATACTGCTCTTTATACTGACAGCTTTATAGACCGCAACAAAGTGCATGTATATGCAGTATACATTTTTTAAACTACCCCCTCTAGTGGTTACTAACTATTTGCTGCCAGTCTCATTTCTACATTTAAAATGCTTCAAAGACCACGTGAACTGGGGGCAGTATGTGAGCCCTGAAAGGCAAACAAAAATATAAAAATAAACATAATTTGGATTGCTCCCTCAATAACCGCTTGAACACAACAATATACATGCACATATGCTTGTAGTGAAAAAACAATATATACATTTACATTTTCAAGTATGGTAAGCTGGGTTAGGACAAAGTGACAGCAACACTGTCAGCACTCTTCTCCACGTCACAGTCTTTCTCTGGTGGTGCAGAGACTGGCGTGTCTCTGAGAGAGTTTGGGCCACTGCTAGTCTGACCTAACCCTTTGTTTGGGAGGTCTGCGGTTGACTCAGCCTCAGGTTCTTGCTGTGGGGCAGTGGCTACAAATAGAACAAAAGTGAAAAGGAGCATTACACCTATGAAATGTAAGAATTGATGTCAGCAGTAATAGAGCTGATAATAATGCAGGCAAGCTAAGGAAAGGAGATATCCAGACAGAGTTAAGAACTTTCCTTGTTTGTATAAATGTCATGAACATTAGCATGTTGGGGAGGACACGTGCCGTTACCTGACTGTGTGCAGGACTTCATATGTTCCGGCCAGTGGGCTTGCTGACAGGGGTAATCACAGTAGCTTGTGTTCCAGCAGCAGTAGAATATGGCCTCTTTCCTGCAGTTAGCACACCACTGTTTCTTCTTTGTCTCGTCAACTGCTTGTTGCTTCTCCAGCTCCATCTGCTTCTTCACCTCTGTCACCAACCTCTCTCTCTCCTGCTCCAGACTTTGTCTCATCTCTGCCATTGTCAGCTCTAAAGTGAAGGACATAAAATAAAAATGACTGAGCCCAAGTAGAACTCATTATCCTGTTTTGGAAAAAAAGAGGTCTATATGCAAAGTATTTCCCACATTCCCCCAAGTCTCACCAAGATTGTGCTTCATTTCTGACAACTCTTGTTGATGCAACCACTGTAATTTTTCTATTTCGATTCTCAGTCGTCTTATCTGTGGGGAAAAACACATGGGCATGATTGGGTAAGCAAAGGTTTCATATGCATAGCCACTGCTTTGATCTGATTTGTACTCAGTAGCCCTTTCATATGTTTATATTGCCACTGAGAAGGCACTGTGTAATGATGTCTGCTTGTTTTACTAAACCATACAAAGTCAGCATCATGTTCCCTCAGAGTGTGATTTTACATAGCTGGCCAGTGTTCTGGATCAGAGGTCGGATGTGTAATGTGACAGGCTGGCGTCTATCCTGCCATCCTCACTCTCCCTTTTACATAGATGTCAATCCAGCTCTGTGATTACCTCTTCTGCCAGCATAAAGGCACTCATTTGGTGTTTTATACAGAACAGCGAGGCAAATTAAACGTGCAACACTGCAGCCTTGAACAGGTTGTGTGAAAGGGGCTGGCATCTTAAAGACTGAAATTAACTCCTACCTCTGCTATTGTATTTCCTGAGGTACTCTTAGACAGGTCGTTGTAGATTTCTGTCATTGTACCTTTGATTGCATCCATTATCTGAAGAAGAGACCGACACAACATATGAATAGACAAGATTCATTTACCTCGTAAATTCAATTCATTTAGTGTGGCAGTGAAAATGTGTAGTTTGAAAGCTTTGAAGACATGGTCTCTAATTTAACATTAATCTGAAGGAATCAATCTAAGACAATACAATGAGAAAAAAAATGTGCTTAAGTTTCAACATAAAACATAATAAAGCTCAATAAATGACCCAGGAAAAATGTAAACTAACTTTATTTGTATACTTGGCGATGTCTGCAGCCACATCTGCTGAAGCAGTGGGGATATACTGGTCTGTTGCCACTGGTGAAGATGAAGCAGTTGTGCCTAAGCCTGATGCTGCCACCATGGCAACAGATGCTGGACTACTGGATACCAGGGTGACAGCAGATGTGGATGTGCTGAGTGGAGTGTCTTTTTGTTGAACAGCTAGAAATAAAATAATAGTATTAATCAACAGCATTAAGTGATCATAATAGATCAACTGATTAAGTATTTCACATGCACAAGGGTGCTGTGGAGTACGAACTGGTAATCATGCAACAAATGATTTATTTAACATATATACTGTATACACCAAGGCCCACACTCTAAGTAAAGAAACACTTGTGATTAAAACCATGCTATCTACCTTTGACAGCCTGTCTGGTCTGATAGCGTGTGCTTTGTGAGGACTGCTGTGCTGAAGATGAGGACACTGCTGTCGAGACATTCCCAGCCTGTGTCTGGGTCACCACCTGGGTCTGGCCCTGTCTGGGTGACGATGCCTGAGTCTGAGTGGTTGTCGCAGGTTGCTGGTTCTGTTGTTGCCGCTGCACCTTCTGCATGTGCCACTTCTGAGAGGAAGTCTGAAACTTGGCAGTGGGATTCCACACAACAGCTCTCTGCACCACCGGCACAGTCTCTCTGGGCAGCAGAGGGCGCTGTTTCTTCAAAGCTGGAGTTGTGGAGGCTGAGGAGGAGGAGGAAGAGGAGGAGGAGGAAGAGGGGGCTGTTGCCGTGGCACTGGACACAGTTGCGAGGCTTATGGTTGCAGGGGAGGGAGTAGTGAAGGAGACCATGGTGACAGGAATGGCCATTGAGGACTGTGTGGAAACACTGGAGGGTGTGGACAGAGCTGCACTGCTCTGAGACGGGACAGTGGATGGGGTCAGGGCTTTACCTAAGAGAAACAGTACTTTCATTATTCACCATTCCATTTATACTAAATCTTTGGTGTTTCTAACTTACAAATGCTGAAAAGCGACATTATATTTTTGATTATTTCTCATGGGATGAGCAGAGAAAATTACAACTCTTACCTTCAGTTTTACCAGTAGGTGACTCTTTAACATTGGTGGTTTCTTTCTTGCTCCTCCTCCTGTCTTTGCCTCCCTGTTCCTCCCCAAGGTCAATAACCAGCTCCCTCTCAGAGTCAGAGTCCTCCACTGGCACAGGTTGCTTTGCTTCTTCTTTCACTTGAGATTTCTCTCTAGCAGCAGGTGATGCTGGGGGTGCTTTGGTCTTCTCTGGACTCTCTTTTTCTGAATCAGAGCTCATTTTCTCTTTAGTTGGAGCATCTGTTGCTGTTGCAGCAGTCTCGGCTGCTGCAGTCTCAGGTTCGATAAGTGTATCAGCTTTACCTTCCTTATCTTGGCTTGGGGATGCTTGGTCTTTGACTTGAGTTTTGGGAGGGTCCTTCTGGGCTTCATTGTTTTGTGCTGCGTCCTGACTATCCTTGGTCTTTTGCTCATCATCACTTGCATACTCACTGTCACTTGAATCAGATTTATCAGAGTCCTCTGAGTCACTATGTTCAACACCTTTATAAACATCCACAGAGATTTCATCGATACCTGCAAAGCACAGGAGAAGGGAGGATACTACATGGCTATTCAACATGTTGTTTTACAACCGGAAGTAGTCTCATTATAGTATAACAAGAAACACATCACATCAACAGACACAGACAACGGTTTTCGTTAGGAGAGAAATAAATCAAAATGATCTATTGTCTCTTAATTTTTTTCAATTACTTCTGTACTGACCCAGCTGTGCCTTGCAGCTTTCAATGGTTTTGTCCAGATTCAGCTGGAAACGGCTCTTGATCTGTCTTTTTGGAGAAGTGAGGACTGGCGTGGCTCCTTGCTTCTGCTGGACTGTTTCACTAAGCTCTTTTAGGTCCATTTCTGCTTTGCTCCGATCTGAAAGAGCACAACATACATAAATCCAAACTCTCGTAGGTGCACAAAGATCTTTTTTCTTTGATTATTATAACAGATCATTTCTACGTGACTCATGTCCAATGGTGACCTGCATTAACTCACAGAGAAGGGATGTTTCAGGCATCAATGTTTCAAAGTCTCACCTAGATTAAGGTTCAAAATGCTTCCTGTCTGTGGCGTCTTCTCCTGCTTGGGGAGGCCAGGAGCCTGCGAGTGGAATGGTTTGGGACTGTCCAATGAACTGCCTGCAGGACCAGGCCGAGGATGGGCAGGTGAGGCTGTTCAAAAACATTTACTTTTAAATCAGGTTTTCTCCCATTAACAAAACATGCTTGTTGCTATATTCTACTGTGTCTGGTGGAATACCTGTACAGTCCATGGACTCTTCTCCTGTGCTATACTGGCTGTTTGGGGCTTTAGTCTGCGTTTTGTCTGCTGTGTCCTGTTCCCCATCTGAGCCGGTATGAGCAGAGGAGTTGGTGCTCATGGGGGAGCGTGGCATGTCACTGAGAGGGAAACGTCGCCCAACAGAGCCCCCTCCCACTCCAGCCCCAGACAACATGGACCTGGCCAAAGGGATCTTGGGTGATGCTGTCATATCAAAGCTCAGCTTGATCTTCTCCTGTTTCTCTGATTTGACTGGAGTGGACGAGGGGTTGGAGGGATCCAGCAGCATCTGGAAGTTGTTGTCAGGAGTGTAGGGTGTCCTGAAGGGGGCATAGTTAAACACCCCAAACTTCTTCCTCATGTTCTCCACATAGACCTCCATCTCTTGCATGGCACTGTTGAAAATGCTTTTGGTCTTCTTTACAGAGAATGGAATCTCTTTGGACATGAGGTAGCAATTGTTTAAGGGAACCCATGCCCTGACGGATAAGAAAATCACATCATAATTGTTACTTTAAAAAAAAAACTAAAAGAAAGTGTGACTGATCCCAAATAAATGAGGCACAAAGGGCTGATACCTGTCATGTTGACCAAAGAAGCGAGCGTCTACCTGTCCATCTTTGTCCCGCAGAGCTTTAGCAGGCCAGAATGGAAATCCTTTCAGTTTGGCCCACACTAGGGGGTGTGGGTTACTCTGCAGACATACAGTAAAACACTGGAACTAAGTGGATGTATTCCAGTGATTTATGTTTGAATGGATAAACAATCTGGTGGAATCATCAACAGAAACTTCAAGTTACTCTACTAGCTTACACAAGGCTCACAAAACCAGTTGTCTCTCTTTTGGCAAGCAGATAGATAACACTCTGGACAAACTTCAATCTCATTCATCTGCAAAAAAAGAATAAAAATGTATATGAAATGAGTTTCAGGAGACATTTCTACTACTATAAATGCAGTATGGGCTTGGCTTAGATATAAGCTTTTCACTGACAATGACTCACCTCATGTTCACAGATTTTAACTATCACTTTAGCTGTAGCTGTCAGTTTGTGATTGCCTGAAACAAGAGCGTGTTGTGTTAAACCCATCAGTGGAATTGCATCATGATGATCTGAGAAAATATTGATGTGACATATCTTCTATATGCCAGTATTTAAAAATCTTGTTATTATTAGTAATTTGTATTACCTAACATAATAATATTATTTTCATATAATGTCAAGAATATACAACATACCTCCATTGTATATAATACAGTTGTGCAAAATCCATTTTGCATCTGCCAAGAAGGCCTCTGTGCAGCCATACATTTTCTTTTTGATATTCTGCAATGAAAAGATAAAAGATGCTCATTTGTCATATTGTTCAATTCTTCTACATTCACCATTTCAAAAGAAGCACTTGTTGTACCTTCTCAAGTGTGCAAAGGTCCATAGGATGAAAAATGTACTCTGCATAATCTGGATGTTGTTCAAGAGAGACAGGTTTCTGGAAGGGTTCAGTCTATAAAATTGAGTAGAAAGAAAAAGAGAGTGAGGGCAAACAAAGTCTCCGGCTTCACAACCTTCCCCTCTACCGCACATCAACATGCTACCACTATGCTACTACTTAAAACTCTAAAAGCCGCTTCAAACAAAAGGAGGAAAACCAGTGGAGGAGAAAATCATGACGGGGTCTTGTTAGTGGTGTAATTGATTACCCAATTAAAAGTCTTTCTCTGCGTGGAAGCTGCATGGGGGGAGCGAGATGACAAGCGGGGATGATCCTGAAAGAGAGTGAGAGGGGCAGCTGTATCCTCACCACCAGCTAGCATGTTTACCTTCATGGTTTCCAGCCATGACAGGCCCATCATAGCACAATGACTGTGATTGTTAGTTCTGTTATTAGACACAATTTGCACATGCAAATCGATAATAGATCATGCTGGACAGATACTGCATGTGGACAGATTATACATCAGGGTGCAGATATTACCTTGCACAACTGATGGGAATACGATGATAAGAAAAAAGGAGTGTCTTTTGGTTGCAAAAGCAATCTTAAAATCAAGGCTGCCAAGAAACAATCACATGCCAGTTTTCAAGTGATAAAGGTTTCCTTATTAGAAAAGGCAGAAATTTAAATGAGAATAAGCAGAGTAACCCATCTGTGATAAAGCTACGTGCCCTAATACTGTATAATCAGTTTGGTAGCATGAATTTCCTATAAAGACAGAGGACCTAGAATACTTACACCTGGTTGTTTCATCTTCTGAAGGGCAAACTTTAGTAGATAAGACAGCTGGTCTATAGTTAGCATCATCATGGCTTTGCTCTGAGTCTCTATGCACTCGGCAACTGTTATTTTCTAAAAGACATCGAGAGGAAACGAGTTGAACATGTTGATTATATCCCATTATACCCCATAATTAAACAAATAACACAATAGGCTTTGACTACAGGCTTTGAAATACAGTATGTTCCAACACCCACACACTATGCATAGTCCTGGGTGAGTACCTCACACTCCGGACAGAACCAGTCGCCCTCGGGCTCGGCTGGTAGTTTGAGGCACTTGGCATGGTACACCCTGGGGCAGAGCTCACAGCAGAGCACCTGGCCCTCGCGGTGGCACAGCCAGCAGTAGAAGTCATTCCTGCCGTCCTGCGGTACAACATCAACAGGGTCTGTGGTGAGTGCTGGCTGCTTCACATAGTAAAAGGGACCATGTCTTAGTTCTGACTGGAATGCAGGCAAAAGAAACACAAAGTTGGGGAAGGTCAAAATCAGGCCAGCGATTAGAAAAGCCAAACAGACATGCACAACATCAACAAAAGGTACATTAAATTCAAGAATTACACAACACAGACTATGCAAGGGTTTCACACTAATTGCTGTTACATGTGTATGGTATAACCATTGAGCTTTAAGAGTCAGCATCACATTGTTTTCAATACTGTGATGAAACTGATTATTTATCCTAGGTCATATGACTAAGTCCTGTGATTTAAGTCTGTATTTAGGATACTTCCACCTCCAATGTGCAGGAGGGTAAACGATGTGAACAGCTTTGATTAAACTGACAGAAGCTCAGGCAGGTACAATGACATTCATCATTTACAAAGGACAACCTAATGCGCCTAAAGGTATGACACCAGCAATCATTTACCTGGTGTGCATCTGTGAACTGGGTTAAGTACACAGCCAACAAGGCATGCACATAAAATAAACAAGCTAAAAGTTATGACTATGTCATTTTGTTAGATTGCTGAGAATTTTACTTAATTAGGTAAAACAAAAAAATACATTTGCCATTGTTGAGTGATAATCTGAACAATAAACTTCTGTTATGAGCAACTGAACAATATTACCTAAAAATGTCAGTCAGTGTTTTACAATTCACAGTATATTGTGCCTCAAAAACCTCAACAATTGGATCTAAATGGAGCAGACTATGGTATATTGTAACACTGTTAAAATATTTAGGAACTGATGGGTTGAGAGACATGTAATTTGTATGATGAAAAAAGATTTTCAGATATGAAATACCAAATAGAAAATTTCAGGGCTAAAATTTCTGGAACAAGGAATGAACACCCCTGCATCGCTATCACAAAAGAACAGATGGTGCTACTGATGTAGAAATAATACAATATAATATCACTCTGTTCCATCCCACGAGCAAACAGTAAAGCACTGGTGGAAAGTCAAGGGCAGAAGGGGTAATTTAAGGAGTATACACATCTCCTTTTTTACAAAGTAAATGTGAAAAAATTAATTGAAGGAACATAGGCTCCAGTGGAGCCGCTCAGTCACCAACAGCTGGTGTTCCTGCTCAGTGAACCTACCATGACTGAATATGTGCCTTTGACAGAATATGAATTACTGGTCATAACCAACCACTTCTTCAACATAGCAAAAGATGATTATTATGATTGTGTTATTAAAGGTATCAGTCCTGATATTGGAACAGATAAATACTTATACAAATGCTGTATCCCCAGCTGGCGATCATATTAATGCACATGCAAACCTCATATACCAGCATTACAGGGACAAAGAGGCAAAACATGTTCTTTGTATTTAAGTCAACTGACCACCTGACAATTTCAGGGGCTTGTGTTTGTTTTGAACTCTATATTGGCCCTAACCCTAACTGCTTGATAATGAAAACTAGTTTTAGAAGGCCTAAGTATGAATAGCAACCAGCTCAGAGTGACCCTGTTGTTTAAATCTCGATTGTGAGTTTTGCTTTGATTGTTACCTGGTCTTTGCTGCTGCTGACAGCACCTGGTTTCTTCTTCTTTTTCATTGGGCATGGGGAGGTTTCAGCAGATGAGTGACCATTTGATGAGTGAGATGGGCTTGGCATCTTCCGTTTTTGGGCCACGCGCTCTGTTGACGCCGTGTCTGAAACTGCCAGACAAAACTCAGAGATTACACATACCAGAGAGAGAGAGGGAGAGAGAGCGCCCATGCCCTCTTTACAGCAGAAAACCAGACCAAAACCACTTTACAAATCAAACAGAGGATTGCAAACCTATCTGAAAACAAACTTGCGTTGTATTTTACCTTTGGATCGTGTTGAGATCTCCATTCCTTCTGCTGTCTCTTTTCCCTCTTCCTCTGCCACACTAATACAGAAAAGATCATCATCAGTGGTTTGCCAGTTAAATGTAACCTATAGCAGAAGATGTCCAATATCTATTAGTGAAGATCTATCATTAGGTAAAGTTATTTGATATTGTTCCACTGAAAGTGTAGAAGTATGAAAACACCCCTGAAATGCTGCACATTATGTACATGATAAAGTTTTCAGTGTTAAGACTGTAATACATCCCTGCTGACTTCTGATATTAAACAGCCTCATCTACCTCTTAATACATTCCCCTTATCCCACTGCTATAAAGATGTTCTAGACAAGAAAGGTCAGTTTTGCCAACAGGCACTCTGTTGACACCAATATAATTGTGGTTAAATATGGGACACCCAGCTGAGAACAGATGCATCATAACTCTTCTGTAAAAGTTTATATTAATATCTTTATAACACTATTTCTTGAAGTGCTGATAAATATCTCTGAAGTGAGATTACATCGCTGCAGCTGACAAAACATCTTTTGTTGCTGCAATTCACAACAAACCATATAGAAAAAAAATAGAAGATGTAGGACAAGACTGCATCCAAACCACCATGGCTGACAATATTCATAATACAACTGACAATATTCATAATACAACATCATTGAAAACCACATAAACAGTCAAAACAACACATACGCATATTCCATATGTTAAAAACATCTCAACCTCAATAGTTAACCAATACTCAATGCAGCTCAATGCGTAGCCATTCTTAAATTATAAAGAGCAGGCTCCTTTCTCCACCAGCCACAGGTCTATAAATAGTAAACATATAAACACTGACACAATCTGAACGTCCAACATGACAGCTAAGAATATCCTGCTATTTTTGAAAGGGTCAAGTAATAGTGATTAAATAAGTCACATATTGACGGACAGAGCATCAAAATGTATTGCATAATCACAGCCCCAGTTCTGTTGAGAAAAATGCTCCTTGGAATGAGAGCCTGTGTGTGTGTGTGTGTGCTATAAACCACCTTTTATTCAAAATCTGCCCAACAGGTTTTTCTCAGTATCACTTCTGCATGATTCACCTTGGTTTGCAGGCGCCCTGTTGTCGATCCTGTTATTGTTGCCATTTTCTCTGACGCCACAGCAGATGCAACGGCCTCAATGTTCAGATGGTTTCATTTCTGCCAATTTTCATTTCACTCACTCCTGAGCAAAGCATCATTTTAAAGTATTGTGTGGACCAACAGTCATACACTGAAAACAAATGTGCTGCTTTCATTTCAATAATTTTGTTCATCAACCCCCCCCCCCCCCCCCCCCCCCCACACACACACACACACACACACCCTCCCCTCCCCTCCTCCAGCAGTAAATAAGGATGAAATGACAGGCAGAAACACAGCAAATCTGCAGACACAGGCAGGAGTGCAGTGAAATGGCTTTACTGGCCTCCTCATCTAACCTGTCTGGACAGCCTCAGACAATCTACCCCAGCAACATCCTGTCTTGTCCTTGCCAGGAAATACAGCAACAAGAGGCAGAGAGAGAGAGACGTGGACGAGGGACGGGAAGGAAAATCAATGCTGCTCATCCTGACACAAACGTTTTAAAAATCAAAGAGCACAGAGCACACAATACAGTCTACTGTAACCTGCTAAAACATCCCTTCCCACACCCACCATTTCCAGTACATTCATGCTTCAATGTAGGAAATCGACAGCATACCTTTTTCCTTACTCACATACAGACTCTTCAGCCTATTCTTTAATCTTTTTCAATTATTGAGGGCGTTGGGGGATGAGGGAAAAGATGGGTCCAGGTTTCCCAGAAGGCCTTCTCTCCCTGCTGCTCTCTCCTGCAATTGTCAATCTTTAACCTCGGCTGCAGACTGCCGATTGGCTCCAGCACCACACGGAGGTGCCTGATTGGGTGCTCAGCCTCAGTGTGCCACACAGGCTCTCTTCTCCCCGCTCTCCTCAGCCACAGTGCTGCAATGCAGAGAGGACTGCTCCTCACTGTTTCTAAAAACCTTCTGAAAACCAAGTCTCTCACTCTGGTAAAAAACCCCATACAGAAATATACCAGCCGTGTGCCTTTTATCAGACATGTAAAATGTAGCTATACAGGCTAGACAGGGAGAGGATCAGATTCCCTCCCTCACTGTGCTCTCAGCCAGTGTATGTGTATGGCATCCATTTTGAAGACTCTCTCTCTCTCACTCTGTCTCTCTCTCTCCCTCACTCTGACCACTGTGTGCACCGCACACACACAACACGTACACACAGCATCAGTGAAATCTGCTATAAAGGACCACATGCAGCTTATTATGTACCCCAGTATGTTGAAATGCAGCCTGGGCCCTAATAGTGGACACAAAGACAGGCAGGGCTGAAAATGTCACAGGCCTCCCCAACAGTGTGGAAGGCATAATCCTCTTCCTCTCTGCCCAATTCTTCTTCAGCATGTACTGCCTGATAACCAATATATGCCTAGAGATTCGAGTGTGAGCAACAGTGAGCTAGAAAAAAATGTGAATAAATAACAAAGCAAAGCAATGCTTCTTTCCACCTTTCTGTATGACCACCTAAAGCCATTTCAGACACTTAAAGCACAGATACACAATTCAAACACATACTGTACCATTCATGATTCAAAACAGAGACAAATCTCACCAACTCCATAATCAGGCAAGTCCAAGGTCAGCTGGTGGGTATACTAAAGACAAGACACCAACTACACAGGCTGTGTGTGTGTGTGTCGGTGTAATGCAGATTTCAGTGTGCCTACACCATTCCTCACACCATAGTGGAATGAGGGGATTAAACGCATTACCAAGCACCATTCACAAAACAGTGAAGGGGGATTTGCTGTCTCAGTGACTGCAGGCAGCTCCTGAATCCTGGTCAAGCAACATTATGTGCACCACTATATCCAGGCCATAGTTCCCATTGATATATTTAATGCAAAGCCATTGCCAGATATCATCCACTAATATTGACAAAAGAAATCTCACGTTCCATCTACAATATATTAAATGTTCAAGAATAAAATAATAATAATGAAAGTCTGACAGAAACAAATACAATCATAACAAATAAATGATTTTAATCTGATTCATGCAAACAGAAAACCAACACCAACATCACTATATATAAACAGAATTAAATCAAACCTTGTCGACTTCAAACAGGTTCTCAAGCCTCTCTGATGAAATGAGGTTTCTATGCAGAGCCTTTTCAGAGGAAGTCCTTCCCTTCTTCTTTCCTTCTCTCTTACATACAAATACCCAGTGTGCTTGGAGCAGAGGGACAGAAAGGGGAAGCTCTCTAAAATGGCTGACACTCGGCAGCAGAGAACAACACTGGGAGGCAGTGCACACCATTAGGTTCAGGCAATTCCTCCAACCCTGTGATAAATAAGCTGCTACGGCATACTACGGTCTGTAGATAATTGGCATTTTAGAAAACTGTCGAGCAGCTTACTGGATTAGGGGTGTAAAAATCAGGTTTTTCTTCCCACCACCTAAGAGGGGGCATTTTGGTGAGGGGAACAAGATTTGGGTGAGGTGAAACAAAATTATGCAACTTGACAGTTTACAGTGTCCCTCATCACCATGTTTAGTCTGGCAAACAATTAACATCTATGCCCCTGCTGCCTTGCTCTCTCATGCCAATTTGAGGCCTAAATTAAACTTGCTGTGCTGTCAGTTTACCATCTGTTAATTCCTCTGGGGACTCCCCTCTGCACTGCTCCCTGTCTCTCCCATCCCGCCTGGATCTCTCACCAGGCCTGCCATCTTGACAGCACAGGCCTGGGGAACCTCCAAAACCTCAGTCCTCTTATAATCTTGACAAAACAAAGCATGTTTTCTCAGTCAGTACTCAGTGACTATACAGTGACCTTACACTTGACCTGTGGCCCGCTATTGTACGTGTCTAGACAGCCACCCACTTTGCAGAGGCAGTCTGTTGCACTGTACCATGCTATGCTCTCTTTTCAGGCTGCACTTCTATGCTCTGGGGTGACAAATACTCTTCCCCCTCCCCCAGTCTGTCAGACAAACATGTATTAGTACTCAGGCATGGATCACAGACAGAGGCTGGTGCCTTATCAACAGAGCAGAATATGTGAAAGAATCAAAATAGGGCTTACCTCTGTGGATGCATGGCTAAAAACTCTGTGTGATATGTCAATGCTTATTAAAACATGGAGGACAGCCCTGTCAGCCCTCACCCTGCTCAGAGCATAGCCACGGCTCTCCAAGCTGTCCAACTCACTGCTCTGATAGAAGGCACACTCAGAGTGGCCACGCATGCAGACAAAATGTAAGGCAGCTGCTGATTGGCCAGTACATTTCCTGGCTGCTTGTCTTTTGTTCAGCACAGACAAGCTGAAACGCAGTACTCAGAGCAAGAGGAGCTAGGCCCAGATCAAAATAACCAGGCTCTGTACACATATCAGCTACTGAGAAGCCGATATACAGCTTTTTGTTTCATAATCTTGCTATAGAGACAGGCTGTGGTGTAACTATGAAGAGTAGCCAGCAGATGTGCACATAAAGCTCAGACCTGAGGCCGTATGTTTATGGAGGAATTTGTCTCACCCTAGTTCCCACCCACAAGTTAAACTAATCATCATGGGAAACATTTTAAAAACTGCTATACAAATAAAAGGAACCGTCTGACTGAGCAAATTGTCACTAAATTAAATGCACTGTTCCTTTGTCCTTTGCCCACTAAAGGTTTGATGACATTGTTAAAAAAAAAAAAAAGCAAACTAAACCATAGTCAAGTGATTTGCCCGACTTTGGCCTTTGAACTGGTTTGATCACATGTTTACGGTGTGATTCCAGACAGGCCAGAGTATACTGGTAAAGAAACAATGGCTGCTGTTGTATTGCTCCACCATGGAGCGAGATTTAACAATATCTTCACAAGACTTCATAGTTTGCATGAAAGTGTTCTGAACCTCACATTACTTTATAAGTACGTTTCTGCATTAATGTTGCAGCTTTGTTTTCTTTACTTTTGATATTTCCCCATTCTTTGACATATCTTTTTCTTTATTTTCATTTAAAAGTTAGCTGACACATTGTTTTTTTCTCATAAATGTCAATAATCTGTGGCTTTAGTCACACACTTCAAACACACTCACAGAGTACTTTATTGGGAACACCATAACAATACTGGGTAGGCTCTGCAGTCTCTTTTCTTGGTGGCATGGACGCCACAACATGTTGGAAATTTTATTTCGAGACACTCGTTGTCAAGGAGAAAGCAGAAAAAGCTTGCACACTGATATGATAAATGGAATATCCACTACAGAGGTTGTCTTATTCTTTGTCTTTGTATGAGACACTCATTGTGCCATGATTGCATCACATAATTTCTGCATATCTGTCCACGGCACAGTCATGCCTCTCAATCATGTTCTGCCACAAGAAAGTTGTTATACTGGATTCAGATCTGGCGATTGAAGACACCACTGACATTCAATGATCTCACTTTCACAATCATAAAACTGTTTTGAGAAGACTTTTGCTTTGTAGCACAGTGCGGTATTATGCTGGATGTGGCCATTATTAGATGGTAAATTGTGGTCATAATGTGATGCACATGGTCATCAACAATACTCAGACAGTCTGTGACATTCAAACAATGATTTATTGGCGTTAAAAGGCCCGAAGTGTACCAAGAAAACAGCTCCCCTCCACTATACGACCAGCACCACCACAACTCTGAAATGTTGGCAGGTTGGGTCCATGGATTGATGTTGACGCCAAACTCTGACCCTACCATCTGCTGCCTCAGCAGAGTCCACATTATTCGCACCAGGCTACATTTTTGCAGCCTTCAACTGACCAGTTTTTGTCCATCTGTGCAATATTGAACACTTGAACACACTGCATAGATAACAACTATTGTTATCTCTTGGTTTCTGTTGTCCCCCAGCCTGTATAATAAAGGTTTATGAACTCTCGGGCTCAGTATCACACACAGGACAGTAGAGCCATCTACTGAAGATTCAGCAGCAGAACAGGACAAGACATATATAAATACTTCTGTTGCATATTCATAGCTTGTGTCATTGCATTGAGCTGATCCACAATATATTGGGTAAACAGGTTGCTTCTCTAATGGTAAAATATTATACTATGGACTTCATTCATTATTTTTGATTGGCACTTTTTGGTGATAATGGCTAATTTTACATTGTCTCCAGGAGGCAAAAAGTAACTGTTAGGGCCTTAGAGCAGGCAATGAAGTGTATAAGGAACATTTTGGCAAATTGGTAGGTCTGTGCTAGAATAGCATATCAACATGAAAAACATGTCATAAAACTAGTCTGTCTTAAAACAAGGCCTTGTTTCACAGACCAGCTGACAAAAGTGAACCTGTCCTTGGTTTTACAGCCTCACTTGGACATCTCTGCTAGGGTTAGAGATTGTAAATCCTTGCGTGCAGGCCACACAGAAACATGACAGCTCAATAAAGATGGTGCCAGTGATATTAAAGCAATAAAATTTAAAGTAGGAGCCCCGTTGGCTGCCGTTTGTGTGGGTTAAAACGACATAACGTGATGCTAGCTAGCCTTGTGTGGTTTTAGCTAATCCAGCTCCACTGCTAGCGTATTTTTAGATTCAAAGACGTGCACGATTAAAATGCGCGTGGTTAAACTACTGATAATAAATAAACTGAGAGCAACGTTACGTTTCCTAACTTCAGCTAAGTGTATTTTGTGGAAATGGGAGTTTCAAACGCGAGTCCATGTTAACAATGCTCATCAACTGACCTTTGCATAATAAGCTTATGTTTACTATTAACTAGCTAATAAGTCAAGTTAATGATAATTAAGAGCTAGCCCTGATCTGTCCAAGCAGTGTTAACACAGATAACGATGTCGTAAAACATATGCTTCATTTCCGACTTGAATGACCGATATAACATTAATATTCTGTTGACACAAAATATGAAAATGGCCTATCTTGAAATTATACTGGGTTACATTTGTCAATCTCCACTGTACCGTTTGGTGTCCAGACAGCGACGGTGACCCCTGCCAGTGGCCGCCGACTGGTAACGACCCGCGAGCTCCCCAAGATGGCGCCCGAGTCAGACTTTCACTGTTGAGCTGCTTGACAAACCTCCTGACCCATTCAGTCAAAGCCTTGAGTAAGCATTTCAAAGAGGTAGCCTAAATGTGTTTTGTTCTGTTCTCCTTCGCTTTTAGTTAGTGTTTTTTTTTTCCTCGGTGCCATTTACGACGGTGCTGTGGTTTATCACTATTTTTTTTTCACTATACGAAGTTTCTGTTTAGCCACGGCTTGAGACTTGGCCTACACTGTTTATCAATCATAGGCTTTATGTGACATGAGCTTCTACTTTACTGATTCATCATGAAACAATGTACACGTTGTTGTGTGTTTATGTACCGGGGTATTTTAAAAAGGGAAATGTCTACGGTTTCTATTTTACACTGTCATATTATAGATTATGAGGATGATATGCTGAATCACATCAGAAACACAATGCAGTTACACCTATAGGTCCAACTTGGTGTCTTTTCATTGTGTTAGAGTTATGTGGAATGCATGAGTCAGAAAAATGATATCAGTATTATTCATATGTTTAAACTGCTTATATTATTATTAAATTTGTAAATATTTAGACACGCAGTATCATGGATTGTACACTCATGCAATTGTATAGCTGTTTGAAATAAAATCTCAGAAAAGTATTGTCTGTCCCTCTGTATTATAACTGATGATGACAAAAACAAAATCTTGTTTTCTTGTTGTTATTTTCATTTTTTTTTTTGTTTGTGTTGAGAATTTGGGGGATGGGTGTGTGTTTGGGACAAAGAAATGCATGCTGCTAGCTGTTTGCAGGTAAACCCATCTGAATACATTAATGATTATGGGGCTATCTCCTGTCCTTTCAAACTGTTATCTCCTGTCCTTTCAGAGTGGAGAGGGCAAGCGGGGATGGGATAAAGTGTCTCACACTTACTGAGGGGGGAGGTCAGTTTGCCATGTTTTGTGGGGGAGGGGGCACAAACAGAGGGCCACGGGGCCCCTCCTTGGGTCTCTATGGAATGGAATTGAGGTTCTTTCACGCAGGCACACACAAACAGAAAACACACACAACAAAAATGTGCATGACCATTTACAATTTGATTATTTCATTGTGGAATTATATCAAGGATTCCCAACCATTAGTAGGAAATCTACAAAAACCTGGATTAGCATATCTGCAATTAGGATTTGCATCAGTATTTTTGAAAAACTGCATGCTTTCCTTATTTTTCACGTTTGCCAACTGTGTGATACTTCAGGAAATACACTATGTCTTGCCACCACTAGCTTAAATGTTTTGAATTGGTCATTGGTAAAATGAAATGCTCCAACAGTGATAATGAACCTCACTGCCTTGTCATCAGCTGCTTTAGCTAAATAAACCATATGGATATTTCTGTTTTGCATAAAAGGTTTTGTGCTGATTGTGTGGGGAGCTATGTTCTGATAGGAACGTATATTTACTTGGTATGTGTAACACTGCATCTTCTTCTCTCTCCTCACCTTTATCCTGCCATTCTCCCTCCATCTCTGGACCTGAACCATCTAAGTTCAGCATTAGTGTGTTTGGGAAATCATAGTGGAAACACTTTCTTCCATCCCCAGACATGTTCAGACACCACAATGGCTCCACACTCCACTCTGCATGTATGTTAGTGCACTTTATAATTGGTATAATTGCAAGGAACTAAAAGGTCAGATGTGATGGTGTGAGTGGGTGGGTGGCTGGGATATTCCGTTCAACAGTGCAGATTGTGGAATATCTTTAATATAGTATATTAGTCTGAGACCTTTGAAATGTCTCCATGCTGCTCCTAAATTAATTTTAACTGCTATTCAACATTATTCATGCTGTGCAAAATATTTAACAATTTCAAATGTGTTCATTTTAATAAGAAATGCTACAAAACACACCGACGTGATTCGCCATGGTCATGATAAGTCATAGCCAACCTATAAATACATTTTAAATCTCTCCTCTAATAATATCAGTGACTGCTACTCATATCACCTATGGGTATTAGTGTAGTTCATTTACAGAACGTGTCGAACAGTTTGATGTGGCTTGCCGGGGAAAGCAACTCCATTACCCAGAAGCCCCGGCGCTCCGCTACAAGCTGGCTCCCTCCGCTCTGGGAGTGTTTCCCATTTAAACAAACACCGTCCTGCTGAAGATGGCGGAGAGTTTGTAGAGGCGTAAAAGAAACTGCTTCACTCAATGAAAGCGTCGACGCCGGTGAGTTTTCTGCAAATGGTTCATGATTCGGTTGTAACCGAGTTTTGGACACGGCTGCTATTGTGTGTTTGAACGCGCTAAATCGTCTCTGAGGCAGTTAGTGCTGCTCCGCTTCCGAGCAGGCTGTGGTTTTTAAGCTACCGTGATACAACGAGCCACCTTACTACTGTCTATTTGTTATGAAATGTTTCTTATGGTATTTTTTAGCTCCTGAACTGTGAACATTACGATCATTCCCATAAACCCTGTCGTGATAATGTTCCAGTCTTTACGGTTACGGTGTTTGTTGGTGTCTCCATTATCCGCTAGCTACAAAGTTTACGAGGCACAGGCTCCCTGATTCGCTGAGGTGCAATAGTCTAGTTGTGGACGCTGCTCATGAGTGAACTCGATTGAGTTTCAAAACGTTAACGTGATCCCTTAAGCACCGCTAAGTTGTGCTCATTGTCCACAACACAACTGAACAGCTCTGGGCAATGTGTTACTACACCTTTCTTTTAAGCAGACGGTCTGACTTGCTTCACAGTTTCGGTTCAAGAGACGTTCACAGCTCACGTTATAGATAGACCGCAGTAGTTGTCTCGTGCTGCAAAAATCAAGATGAAATTGTTCACTGCTGCTCAATGAAAATGTAGAAGAGGGTTTACACATGTCAGTTTTCCATCGTTTCATTTGTCACACCAGCATGTAATAGGAGCAGACCAGTTTATCTGGCGTTAGGTTATATGGGATTAGATACTGCTGCTTTTCAGGGCAGACTTCGTGGTGCTGGGGAAATGTATGATGAGTTGCAGCTCATGATAAACTACCGTGTATTTACCAGTACAACACTGTTTCTCACTGCTGACAATCAAACTTGAAGCTCAACGTGGCTGCCCTGGAAAATCCACAGCATCTGTTATTTATTTGCATAGCTGTAGAGAGATTATGTATCCGTGATTGTAATGGTTGGTAAAATGAGCCATCACACTGTGATGAATGTTAGTTTTCACTAATGATAAATCATATTTAGGTGTGTGTGTGTGTGTGTGAGAGAGAGAGAGAGAAAGAGGCAGAGAGACGAGTGGCAGGAGATGAATGTGTTTCAGTGCAGCTGAGATTTGAACACTGCTAGGGTTCAGGTAGAGTCCAGGTTTGCTTTCTCTGGTGCTCCTCAATGTGCATGCTGAGCACTCACATTTGGAGGTGGTAGAAGGACATTCTTTGAGCGCATGGTCATGTGTAGACAGACAATGAGGAGCTAGGTTAGTCATTCCACTGAAACGGTTGAGGTCTAGGTGTGCTGTCGCTCTCTTCGCCTGGGGCCATCCCTGCCAATACTTGCAGGCATTTACAGCTCAGTGCTCATTTCCACGTGAGAGTCTCTGAAATCATATAGGTATTTTTGTCCTATTGGTATCAGGTCTAGATAATTAGTTTCCCTTTATGGAGCAAATATTCCTGCTCGTGCAGTTTCATGCAGGACACCCGTATGGGCTTTAATGTCTCACAGCCCCTCTACAGTGCTGGTTAAAAGTTTTGCACACCCACATTTTTCCATTTTTTTTCTTAAAATGTATGCAGTTCAAATCTACAGAGGTGACGTGTAAAACAATTAAGGTCACCAAAAACTCACCAATTGTGTAAAATCTAATTGTAAACAGGCCCTTTTCAAGGATTAAGAAGTGAGTAAACTCAGTTAGTCTTGAAAGTTCATGCAGACAATTCCTACAGGTGTCCCAGCTTTTGCATCTATAGCCACAGTTGGGACAAGCTGTGTTGTAACACTCTGAGGCGTTATTAGGACAGTGCTGTTCTGCAGTATGATGCTGTGTTTGAAATATGAAAGTAATGAGGAAAAGGGCAAAGCAAGATCCTACAGCTACAAAAACATTATAGGAAAAGAAGTAGACACGACAGGAGAGCAACACAGTCTCCAGACTGATGAACTGGGCAGAGGGTGGTACTACTGAAGCAAACTGCAGTGCATCACGTTTGTTGAGATTTTTATAGCAGCATTATTACAAAAAGAAGTCACAAGTGTGTTCGCATGCTCAAATTTCCAAGCCGGTCCAAGTACAGCCTTTGGTTCCTTGTTTTTATAATATTGAATTGTTTATTAAATTTAAATGACAGATAGAAAAATGAAATGTTATGAAACTTTTGACCAGTATATGTAAATGGCACGTAGCTGGAAGAATAGAGCTGCTGGCAGGCTTCGGCCGTCAGATGAGCTAACTTGTCTTTATTTTGAGTCTGAGGGAATGCCATTACTCAAGCCCACGTATGTGGTATTTTTGTAAGTGGCAGAATGACCACTGTGGGAACCTGTCCAATGAGCTGCTTCTGCTCATATTCTTGGCAAATGGAGCCCCCTGTCCCCCATTCTCTGTCCCTTTATCTACCACTTTCTTTCTCCCTCACACAGGGTGTCAGCCGATGTTAACAATGAATCAATCTTTGGGGGGATTCTTTGACTGCAGATGGGGTGAAGAAGTGACTGGGATGCATGGCTTTCGTTCTTTGTCTGCTGGCCCCTGTGCGCTCAATAATTCATTAATTTATCACTTTTTTTGTGGGGGACTGGGAGAAGTCTCTCTGTGGTTAGATTGCCTGATTGATAATCAAATGAGCATACATTTAGTGGCATTAGTAACATTTAGCTAATACTCGAAAGCTTACTTTTAATAGTGACTGTGTTGGCAATCACATCTTGCCATATTCTTTGTGAGATGGTTATCAACCAGACTAAAATAAATCGTAAGAACGGGGAAATGGCGGATAATGAGTCACACTAGAAGTGGCTGATCAAAGTAACTCAGTTATACATGTAGATACTTGATTAAGTTGGCCACACGTTCTCAATCTCACAGTCTTGTCAACAGCACACATGTATTGTTGTAGATGTGTATGAAAGCACAGTATGTCCACACTCCACTTTCTGGTGCTGATACACTCAATTAGAAAGATGTGCTTTGCAAGTTAGTTTCTGTGTAAAAAAAAAAAAAAAAAAAAGACTTCTAAATACTGACTGGTATGAGAGAGAGAGGAAGAGTAAGTGGAGAGCTTTCCTCCTTTGGGTGGCAGAGCCACTTTTGATAACTGTCTCTAGTCAGTCTTTGTCAAGCTGCATTTTTGCGTTACTGATGGCTGAATAGATGGCATTCCTTTAGTGTTTCGTCAGTCTGTGTGCCTTAAGTGAGACAGAGAGACAGAGATAACAAGTTTTGTTTCTAGCAGCTGCCAATGGTTCATATGGTATCTATTCAATTTTAAGATTAATCGCTGTGGGGATGAGTAGCAGCTCTGAGAGAGGGCCCTTGATGACACGTAGAGTTCAAAGGACAACCTGATTGTTTTACCTAATTGAAATATGACCCCTTGGTCTTACTACCTTTTTGTCAGGCAGTAGTACAGGGAGTGCAGGCTTAAGCTGCTCTCACACATGCAACTTATCTTGACTTTACCCGGAGGAGTTGTATGTCAGAACGCAAATGTCTGGATCAGTTGTACTGAACATTAAACAGTCTCTACGCTACCAGCTCCCGAGTACAAAGTGAATCAAGCCTATATGTGTAAAGAGCAGTTAATTGTCTGGAGATTTCACAGCATGCAAGTGGCCATGTTGATGACATCTCTATCATACGTGCTATGCCTTGTAAACAAAACACAGATTTCCACAGCTGTGTCCTGACTTACGCACACTCTACCCAGGTGCCACTTGGGTAGCAACACAAACACACCTCACCTACCTATTAATTTTTTAGATGTGTGTCTAAACTATGGTTAGGTTGAATACAAACTGCATGAATGTAACTGCTCTGAGGTCTGTTGTTAATGTTAATATTTCCAACAATGGACGAGTGGAAAAGTTTACTGTGTTAGTTTTCTGAGAATCTCTTTCATATTCAAGCAAAGTTGGTATTGTAGTTTAAATATCTGTAACTGAATTGATATTAAATCTAATCAAATTTGGAATTGCATTGACTTTGTGGTTTAAGTTTGATTTGGAAAACCAGTGGTAATTGCCTGCCTTAACAGACAATGTCCTGTTGTGTGCCACACACATGAGAGGACGACAATGACTGAACCTGAGAATGAACATGAGAAATTGGTTTTAGTGAAGGACAACGTCAGAGTTGTTAGATCTTACAGATAACCTGGGCTTGTGATTCAGGGGAAAATGCACATCTTTTCTCTTTAAGGAATTATTTTTTTCATCACTGTTTATGGGATTTACTTTGGTTGGTCTCCAAGTCAGGTTAGAGTATTGCAGGATATTTACAGGATTCCCGAAGCTCTGCTCTGTGGCAGTTAGACTTGACTCTGACTTGTCATTGGAGGCCGTTTTACAACCAGGTTAAAGAATACAAAGGTTTCCTGTGGTCGGCTCAAGCTGTGTAAAACATCCTGTTTAGTCCTCGCTCTCAAGGTCACTCATAGAGTGACAGCGATCTTCCGTGTTTGTGTGAAAGTATGTCTACCCTGATGCACTGGTGTGCTAGTACTCAACAGGTAGGTTTACTTTTTTTTTTCCTTGCCTTACTCTCTAGAGCTAAATATAGAAAACTGTGCTCAACAAGACAGTCGCGTTTCCACTGCTAAAATATTTACAGCTACTTCGCCCAAACAAGTAAGAGTGAGAGTATGAGATGAGAGCTGCTGAAAAAACAGATTGTTATTCACTATTCAGAGGAGGCCACAGCCAGTCAAGTGGTGCAGTTTGCACTCTGACTGTATTTGAAGTCACATCTCATTCATTCCTCGGTCCCCTCTTCTTCAACTCTGAGGTAATACCCAAGTGTTAGCTAGCTGAGCCATATGTGAGCCATGCACACTTCTAAAAGCCAAACGGGCAGCCTGAAGCAATCATTGCACCCAATTCCAGTTTATAACCAGCAAGGATTTGGAACAGTTCACTCTCTGTAGTCCTTGTTGATTGGACGAAGGCAAGGGTTTATTAGGGAAGGGGGTGCCAAGAGCTTTGTCCCCCCTCCTCTCTTTGCCCTTCCTCTTTAACTTGCACTCCCCCTTTAACTTTCGCTCCCCCAGCTGAAGAATGCTCGTAAAATGGGTTCACCTGAACAAGCCAGTGGGAGGGTAGCTCCCTGGCCTAGTTTTCTTACCATTGTAAAGACCTTGTTTGTGTTTTGTTTAGGGCCCCCTTTTATAAAAAAAAAAAAAAAAAAAAGTGCTTTGGAAGAGAGACAGCAAGGGTGAAAAAAAGTTTGGTTTGTGAGATAACTGCTACCAGATGCTCTCTCTGTCTGTTATTCAGCGTAAAGAGAAGCAGAAAGAGAGGCTAGTGAAGACGGGAAAAGAAAAGTGACAGTGTCATTTCTGGGTGAACCTCTCAACTGCTACAGCATTATCGCCAACATCAGGCAAGGGCCAAACGGTTTCATGTCTATCTAAATACACCCTCTACCAAGAAAATAAAAATTGGGAAAGGTGTATTTGCCCTGGCGAAATTGTTAATTTGCAACCAAAATAACAACAAACTTCAACTTCAGCCACTGCAGAGTAGCGTGGTTTCCAAATTTTCATAAAACCTACCTTCACCACCCCCTGTAATTTTACAGCATCAAATGGATGGTTGCATGTATTTTTCCATATTTACATTGTTTTCTCCCTTTCTGTTTGTACATCTCCAAGATGAAACTGTTTGATGTTGGTCTTATGTGGCAGTAGGGTGTGGTTTCTGGGTCTGTCTGGATTGAGAGGCAGCTGTGGCTGGCATGGCGCTGCAGCAAGTTGTAAGAGGATACGAGGCCATGCGAGCTGGGACTGAAGGTGGACTGCTTGTCTCTTGACTTACATTTCACCTGCAATTTGAAAGTTTCTTTCATTAAAAGAAATTAGCACACATTGCAGCGAGTATTGCAGACATTCAATCGCAGCACTGTGCCAGAAAGAATTTTGATTTTTCCACAAGCGCTTTATAGCAGCCTTGAGTTCAAAGAAAAGTCAAGTCGTGAATGACAACCTTCCACACCATCATTAAACCTCCAGACATACTACAGCATGTCAACACTGGCAAGGCATGTGTCAGATAATTTATTAGTATTCCTTTTTTTCTGCAACACTTACTTCTTAATTGGGCTTATTCCCCCCCCCCCCCCCCTTTCTGAATAAAGTGGAAAATGTTCCTTTCACCATTACTGCTCTTCACTGTGCCTGGTGACGTCACCCCTGTTTATGTGGCTTGTCGTTAAGGCAACACTCCAATCAAAAGGTTGCTGCTCTGGAGCTTACCGTTGTCCCCAGAATAGCCGAGCTAACACTTGCCTCCTGACATTGCCACATCACATCAAGCTTTGCACCAGTGACAGAGTTCATATACCAAACAACACCGACAAAAAAGCCAAATTCAGCATTTCGTATGGGGGTGGCTCTATTTTTGGCAGGCGGTCGCCATATTTCCATTCGGCCAGCTCCTTGTTGCGTGCATATATGCTCATCTGATTGTTATTGTTATACTGGAACAAGTGATTCTATACAGCTGCACTATGACTAAAATAGGAGTAAAGGTCCCTGTTCAATTAGCACCGCAGTAACAACCCTGTGGCTAACCTGTTCCACGTGGTAACTCCTGAAATTGGACGAAAGCGAAAATCTTATTTAAAGCAGTTTATGAGTTTGGAGATGGTAGAGGTTTGACAGATGTGGGGGCCAAAAACCCAGTCACTGTGGCAGACGAGAACAAGTGTGTGGATCAAGTCATCCTAGTTTGGTAAGCTGCAGTAAATTTTTTTGATGGTAATGACAAGTAGTGTGGCAAAAAAGTCAATAGCGAATACGAGGTCCACCGTTACACACTCACTACCTTCAGCTGATTAGAAAATTGACTGTTTTCTTTCTTAAGCATAGCCTATCGGTCGTCGGTACGTTTCTTTGTTTTTTTTTTCCCTCATAAAATCTTAACATAATGTAATATATAATAGTGGTTCAGTGCGTCGCTTGGATTATTACTGCAACCAGCGCTAGTTGAGCAGTTCAGCCTACATCATTTATCATTTTCTTTACACGTTAGCAGGATGCAACATGCAAACTTCTTATTAAAGCAATATGTCTGTCATCATGGTGCATTGCACTAATGAATTTTGCTTGAAACGCTTCAAGGCATGATTATCAAGCTCAGCACACTCAAAGCAGACATTTTATAAAATTTGCCTGTAGGTTTTGTGTGAATTCGGTCATTGAGTTGTTCAGTCTTTAGACATCCTGACCTGAAGGGCAGAAGATGCAGCATTTTCCTTATCCTACAGATGTGACTCAGACTGTGTAAACGTTTTGGTCCATGAAATTATGCAGCGTAATTTTCTTACTCTAGGAAAAATATATATTCATAGTTTTCACAGTAGTTCCACAGACAACACTTTACGCTTGAACTTTTTGGCAGTGGATGTAGTAGAGACGAGGCCTGAGTTCCTCTACCTGACAGACACAGTAAGAGATTTATAACTGCTGCACAGTTATTTCACCTGTAGACAGGTGTTACCGCTGTGATAAAGACTGTGGTCTCCTCAGTTAACTTGACCAGGTGCAGTACTGATGCATCGTGTTTGGTCAGTGGTCAGGTCGATTGGCCCGATTTAAACTCCAAATTTGAGGAAGATGTCTGAACATCAACGACACACACACAGCGACCTGCAAATTAACTAAACTTAACTTAACATTAACATTCAATTGCCTTGAGCCAGTTAGATGCATTTTGTAACTGTGTGGGGTCCCAGCAGCAGTTTGTCAAAACCCTCACCTCTCTCAATTTGTTGACATGTGAACGACTACAGAAGAATGTCTGATTTGACAAGAGTTGAGTCCAGTCCAAGTTCTTCACTGGCTCTCACACGAGAGCACCACAAAATGAACCGACTGCAGTATATTTTCTTTTGTTCGAACTTTCAGTTTGACAGCTTGAAAGTTTCTCTGAACCCATCAAAATTGATTTCATTTGGAGTAGTACGTGGGTCTACAGGAACAGCCACCCTGCATGATATTTTGTTGGGTGAAAAGCTTGGACCGCCGTGTGTCAGCTCGATCGCTGTGTATCAGCCTTTCCCCACTCCCTTACAGTGTGAGGGCCTTGATTAGCAGTGCAGGCTTAATCACTCAGCAGATGGGAACAGAGTGCAGTGTCACCAAGACAAAAACAAACGCACAGTTGGATTATGGTTCAGCGTGTGTGTGTGTGTTGGTGCGCGTGTGTGTGTCCCGTCAGACAGAGCAGCTCTGATTTGACTCGTAAACAGATTCTTGAGTGTTGTGAGCAGAGCTCCTCGCTTCTTTTTGCCCTGTTTGCCCTCTGTGTGTGTGTCTTTCAACGCTTGGTCCTTGTGACCCCTGTATCCAGCCTGTCCTCATAAGTCATTTAAACACACTTTTAATAGTGTTAACCTAGAACTGAGCAGCATGTGGTGGCAGAATGTGAGGCCAGCTCTGTAAAGCACGCTCGATACGGGCAAAACCAAAGACTGCAAATAAAATGATCTTTATGTGATTTTTCAGTCGGTTTGCATTTGTTTTATTTAATTGTTTACCGGCTGTGGTTCATCACATCAAGACAGAGGACGGCACACATTTGTAGTTTTCTAAAAAAAAAAAAAAAAAAAAAAATGTATCGCAGTGAGAAAACCCCAGTAGTCCTGCTCCAGCTCTCTGTTACCCCTCATACCTCATTTCTTTTTCTTTTTTTCATCTTTTTTTTTTTTTTTTTTTTACCTAGGCTCTGTCAACACATGAAACTGGCCAGTTGAAAGAAAGGAAAAGGAGTAGTAAGGGGAAAAATGGGAGAAGGGGGTGTGCAGTTCAGAAACTGGCGTCAGACCATCTTTTGAGTGGAATTCTTTGCGGGGGTCAGAGTTCAGCCACTGCAGTGTGGCGCTGTGATTGGCTGAGGAAAGGTGAAATGAAAACCACAGTAAACTTTTGACCCCAGCGCAGGAGCTCTGCAGGAACGCCCAGCTCCAGCTCTGGTGTGGTGGAACAGAGCCCGCTCTCTTCCTGTGTTTACTCCGCCAATCCAACAGGGACGGTGGGGCGAGAGGAGGGGGGAATGAGGGAGGAGAGAAAGACACAAGAGCGAGAGGGAGGGAGGGAGGGAAGGAAGAAGAGAAAAAATCGTCAGAGCAGCGCTGCGGTCTGAAAATGAATATCTGCCGTTTTACAGAGAGGCTCAGTTGAAACGTGTACACAAGCACACAAACAGCCTCTGAAAGTTAAATCCCAGCACTGCCTTTGCATCAACATGAGGTCGGTTAAAAAAAAAAAAAATATGGGCAAATAAGTAATTACAATGGTTGACATATCTTCACACTGAATTATCTGCGGCTTTGTGAGATTTGTCTTCCTGCAGTATCTGTATCAGTTGCTAGCGAAGATGTGTGTGTGTGTTATCAGACTGGACAGCATGGACGCTGATCAGGCCCCAGAGCTCTGGCTCCCCAGATAAAAGACTGTTTAGCCATTGATTAATGAACTAATTTCCATAATATTAGCCCTGTGTGATCACAGCCGCCTACATTTTGTTTGGTCACTGTGGACTCCTCTGGACGACGTCCTCACTCTTATCACCTCTCTATACACGCACACACATCAACATGTCAAGCCTATGGAAAAGAGAAGGGTTTGTTAGAGA
This sequence comes from Caranx ignobilis, assembly GCA_021432705.1. Classification (NCBI taxonomy): domain Eukaryota; kingdom Metazoa; phylum Chordata; class Actinopteri; order Carangiformes; family Carangidae; genus Caranx; species Caranx ignobilis. Next base: position 41,574,909 of record MU269985.1, on the reverse strand, counting down.
TGCAGCAGAACAGTGGTGCTGTGCAGTGAGTTTGCTGGTTTAATCTGTGCCCGTGTGGGTCCTTTCCTGTTTCTCTCTGTTCTTTGTCTGTATTGATGATGGATAGGAGATGCATGTGTGACAGACGCACACACACAGTGGAATCTGCCACCTCTTTGTTTCCACCTTCATTTATTTTCCCCGGTTTTTCTACGCGTTGCAGTTTGTGTGAGAAAAATGGGGAGATGCACACACAGCCTGTCTGAGCTCTGTGTGTGTGTGTGTTGTGTGCGTCAGGCGAGGGTGGGGGATGTTTTTTCTAGGGGGAGAAGCAATCCTATGAAGGCAGTTTTCCCTCTGCTTTGAACTACCTTCTTTCCCTGACCACATTCATCTATGGACATTTTGTACGCCATAAGTTTGAGGAAGAAGCTGCTAGAGCAAATTGCTGGTTGTGTTTTGTTTTTTTGCTATGTGTCCTTGTGAATTTCATGTAAGAGGAAATGAATCTAATATGTCCTAATATAATTTATCTCACAGTATGTTACACATGGGTTGAGAAGTGTTTTCATTTATTGATAATTCTCCCCACGTTTATTTCTCCATCTGTTAAATTGGTGCCTGACTCAGATTATTAGATTTGGTAATTCCTCACATGTATGAAACAAAGCTCACCCTTCACATGTTTGCCTTTCTCCCATATTTTAGCCCCTGATTGGTCAATTAAATTGAAGCTTTAGGTTGGATTTCAGGTTCTTACTGATGCTTTTCTGAAATGCTTTGCAAACTTCACCGAGCGTCTGTGAGGGTGTGTGTCTGTCTGCTCTCACATTTGCGTCACCACTGTGGCTTTGAAAGGTGTGCTTTATTCCACTGTGAACTGCTCCTTGTGTGACTTTAATATTAACTCTAAATCTGTCGTGCTTGTTGAGGCTTTTCATTTGAAAGATTTATCTGAAGTCGTTTTTAACATACCGTCCCGAGAATCACATCCGAAGCTGCTCGTTCACACATGTAGTGAAGCAGAGATCGTCCATCTATGCTTTCTCACCTACAAGAAGTACTCTGTTTGGTTGAGGTGAGAGGTGATATCTGAGTAGAGTGTGTAGGATGAGGACAGAAACGTCATCATCACGCCCACTCACTCACTGTAAATTTTCGGGACAGTGATGTGGTATAGTCACATAAGGGCTCAGTTGGACATTACACAGACTTTGTACTGGATGCTGGTGGGGTAAAGTCTGGTTAAGGTCCTTTTCAACTGATTTGGACATTTGCATTCACACACAGCTCCTCTGGGTAATGTCTGGAGGAGTTCAGGTTTGCAGTGCATGTGGGAAAACAGCTAAAATGACTGAAGTTGGTAAAACAAATTACAAAGTTATAAAGTTTTGGCAGTATAGTTTCACAACTCAGACATGGTTTCAATGAACCTTCACATAAAAAAAATATGCCGAGGAACAAAGTGACAGAAACATCTTGCGTTCAGACAAATGATTGGACGTGTGTGTTCAGTCTGGTTTTTTAAACTTCGCAGGAATTTCGCAGCTGCTGTGGCATCTAAATGGAGGCTTTCTCTGCACAATTTACAACTTCGCTTTTTTAAAATCCACACTTGTACACACATGCCTGGCATATGTCCTCCTCATCCCATCCCCATCCTTGAGTCTCATTGTGTGGCAGCAATCTGCATCTTGCCATCAAAACCCTCTGGCACCAGTTAAGTCCCAATGGCCCATGTTTCATTGAAATCATGTGTTAAGTTGGCAAGAGAAGAGCAATAAGCTGTTTTCACCACCAACAACTGGGTTGCATATGAATCTGTGAAAAAAAACCTTTGCTTCTGGAAGTTATCATCTCTCAGAATTAAGAGGGAATCCCAAAAACATTATGATGATTGATGGCTGCTAAACCAGTGAAATTCGGTTCTAAATTATACAAAGTAAGCAGCAACATCGGCCACGGTTAATTAGCTCTGGTTTGGAGCTAATTAACCATCTCAAAAAAATGTGCAAAGGTCCGTGCAAATATCTTTTGCATATTCTTCTTCTGTTGACATGACCATGACCGTTTATTCGCTCAAACTGAAGTTTGTCAAGACAAGCCCTCTTTAATTGTGCTGAAGTTAATTCCTTGTCTTTTCTTGCTCTGAATATGGCCGTGGATATCTGTCACATGTGTCACAAGTAGTGGTCTCACTCACTGAAGAGCAAAAGTGCATAGAGGGGACTTAGAGTGTGTTAACCAGCTCCTAGCCGAGTTACTAACTTAAGCATGTTTAGCTATGTAGCTTGTGAAGTTGTGATTTCTTAGTAGAACAGTGCGTGTTTTCCTTTTCCTTGTCACAGCCTTCGACGTAGGTTGTAACAACTTTCTACCCACAGTGCTAAGCTACCTCCAGTTTTCAAACAGCAGGGCTTCACTCACACATTATGCTGCACACCACTGACTGACTCAAATCCATGGTGAAGGGCTTGTGCTTTATTCATTTTGTGGCACAGATAGTTGTACAAGATTAATTCAGTGGAGTGTTGCTAACAAGCCTCACAGACTGCTCCCCATCAACCACTCACTCACTGTTGTAGGACAGGATTTTATTTAGTACAACACTGGTAAACAACACATGCCTGCAAAACATCAAAACCAGTTATAAAGGCAGCCCTTCCTACACTGTGGTCCAAAGGCCTAACTGTAGCTCACATTACAAGAGTGTGTTTAGCTCTAGGCGCCTACGTATCCTAATTGCCTTTTTTTTCCCCTTTGTATATGATTCCAGTTGGTGGGAATGTGTTCCCGAGACTGGATCAGACCAGAAACCTGCAAATATTCAGTGGTAAAGAGAGAAAATTACACTTGTGGTCCAAAAAATCCCTATACGCTTTGAATTATTGTGGACATTTTTATAAATTCAATCAGTTTGATTTCGACCGATGACTGATCAGTTTAGCACATCTGAAGAGTCAGCCTGTGTAGTGGGAAGAACATGGTTTCACAATTACCCAGGATTTGTTGTTAAATGAAGACATTGAGGTTGGGGTTGGTGTGAGCCCCAATTGTACCCAGTGTATAGCTGGTTGTATGCTCAGCAGGAGGTGGATAGGTTCTTTGAAGAAAAACAGGAAGTAATTCTGTCCTTTTGTTTCCTTTTTGCACTTGATGTCCCCGACTCTAGTGGACACCTTTTGTTACTTTATTACCTTGCTTCTGTACTGTGTGTGTGTGTGAGTGTGTGTGAGTGTGTGAGAGCGAGAGCAGTGAAGTAATGATGTAAAATGCCTGTAGTATCTCACATCTAGTAGCTTCATTGTTTACTACTTTTTCAGATGTTTATAGTTTTACTTTTTTGACAAAACTCTCAAATTGTTTCTTTCTGTCGTTCTCCTCTCTCTCTCTCTCTCTCTGTCTCTCTCTCTCTCTCTCTCTCTCTCTCTGTCTCTCTCTCTCTCTCTCACACACACACACATACACTATTATAATAAGGACAGTTAGAGTCCATGAGTTTTGAGTTTGGGTGTGTTTTTTTTTGGGGGGGGGGGGTCTATAATTGTGTGTATGTGGGCCCAGTTTGTCTGTTCTTTGTTTTGGGTGGGTCGGTGTTTATTGTTGGGCCTGCCGCTCTTTGTCACAGGGAGCTCAGATTGCAGGCTTTATTTCAGGCTGAGCAAGAATGTCCTCCTCACTATTCTGGGCCTGACTGACTGACTGACACTGCTGCTGTTCTGGCCTTTTGCCAAACGCCTTTTATATCAAAATCATGTTTTCTTATAACACAAACCGAAATATTTGATGGCACTGAGTGCAGTAAAATGAAATGTCACTCGGCATAAAGTTTACCTCATCTCATCAGCTTTACGTCTGTGAAAGGACCAGTATTTGCTTAGAGATCTGCAGGGCTGATGGGCTCTTGAGCTTATATCCACCATTTTAAGAGGAGAGTTATTCCACACACAGATATTTAAGCTGTGTGTAGGATCAGTCAGAGAAAATAAAAATCAGGGGACGTCTTGTCTTGAGAGAGTTGGAGAGTCGTAGTATGCGACAGATCATCACGTTATACATGGTTGGTATGGGAGTGGCTGCATTGTTTGCAGGTGGTTTGGAAGGTGAGGATGTACAACCTCACCTCGCACGCTAAAAAGGGTTAAATACAAGTGTCCCATCACTGTCAAACAAGTGAATTCATTGTCACGTTGTTTGTTCGCTGACAAGTTAAAAGAAGCACAGTCAACAGGAAACACTGAACTATTGAACAGTGTGGCCACATGTTATTACAAGTGCCCCAGGCTCCATCAGATTTGAGTATCTCATGAGCTTCACAACTGTCGGGTTTTACAGTCGAATGAGCGCCACCAATCTCAAAACTCACAGTGACGGTGTTAACCACTTTCCCACAGAGGCACTGACTGCAGCTGCAAATCAGAGCCAGCATTTCAATGTCACAGCAAGTTGTTTTTCTCAGATCAACAATGTGGCTGTTTGTTAAAATCAGACAAAGATTAAAATGTTCATGTTGTTTAAAACGGGTGTTGAGTGATCCAGCTGCAGTTCTGTCATGGTTTTAGCCATTTGAAATAGTTAAAAGGTATCAGGATGTCACAGTCAATGTGTGTGTGCCGTGTAAATATATTTTCGGTTCATAATGAAACTGTGACACGACTAATTCTAGACACATTTGTGCGACATTAGGCCTAGACCACCTCAGACCAGTGATCTATTAGGAGGTTTGATCTCAGATCTCATGTGCATCTTCTTTACCCTCCTGGGTGCGGTCACACCTGAGCTGTTCACTTGTGATCAGATCACCTGAGATTCATATTGATACCAGGTCTGATCAGGGCCTGTGGGTGCAGTCTACTGCGTGACTTCCTGTTGCTTCAGTCTATCCACACAACTTGGCATTAGACACATGTAGCTTGTTGTTTTACACTGTTTTTTTTTTCTGTCAAAATAGATGACGACGATGATGATAATAATCAAAGATATTCTATGTTGATGATTTTGAACATATTATTCATTCAAGACTCACAAAGAGTTTCTGCAATGAGATAGAACAAGAGGAGCCATCAAACAAGGCCAGCTCATACTGGTATCAATGTCAAATAACCCGCATTGCTGCCAATATCTACATTTTTCTGAATGATACCCAGCACTGTTGAGGTCCATGAGCTGTGTCACCACTCTCCTACCCTCCCCCTCCCTGTTCCTCTTCCTCCTCCCCCACTTGATTCTGCTCAATCTGCCTTGACTCCTCCTCCACCTCCTGTGGTCTGTGCTCATTTGATTCAAGCTCACCTCTCTTGGTCTGAATTACACTTCGCTTCCAGGGGGTTAACTGTGCATGTGTAGTGAGTGTTTTTACCTGTGTGTGTGTGTGTGTGTGTGTGTGTGTGTCAGACAGCAAGGGCAGGATGGAACAATAATAAAGAACAATAATCTCAGCAATGAGAGTCAAGGGATGAAAAATGATCTAAACATTAGGAATAGGTGCTTTATAAAGAGTCAGGTATGGTGTCTTGATTTTGTGTGCAGGCGTTTTTCAAAAGTCAACTTTGAATTGTGAAACTGTGTTTGGGCCGTTGACAGAAAGAGAGCGCTTTTCTCTCTTTCGCTCTGTTAAATTATTCAGCTGCAGTATTAGCTCAGTAGCAGCACAGCGTTTAGGACTGGTGTGATCAGTGGTCTGTAGTGTAGGATCATACACACACACACACACACACACACACACACACACACACACACACACACACACACAGTAGTGGGTCTCCAAATACTCCTTGTTTATTTACTTATCAAATCCAAGTTTGTTTTTTTATGACATCTCTTGTTTCTCTTCTTAGAAACCAGCAGCAGTTGGAAATTCTTGCTGTCACAAGATTATATGATCAAGATTTTGTGTTTATCTCTGTGCGATTATTATATTTCATGAAGGGAAGAACATCTGACAGGCTTATCTGTGACAATGTGATGATGGTGCTAAAGGTCAGTGGTTTTGGAGCAGCTTGTACCAAAACACTGAAGGCTCTCCCAGTGTGTGGGCCAGGGCCCTATGACAGGTCCCTTGATATTAAAATGTGTCTATAAAAATCCAGAGTACACAAAAAGTTATATTGGAGCATAATATTGTAACTGCCGGTTTGAAATGGAAAAAAAAAAAAAAAAACGTGGCACAGATGTCAGTGACAAGCTCAAGACAGATTCACTTCTGTTGCTATGATGAAAACTTATCCAATTGCTATGATGAGAAAACAGAAAACACCAGAGGGCCTTCTGTCCTGTGATTATGAATATGATGGCAAAGTACTGAAGCTTCTGAAGGCACATGTGTGGTGATGCGTCTCAAAGAAGTCGAAGCCCTGTGAAAGAAAGCAAGAGAAAAAAAATGCAGCAGGAAAAGGTGCTCAGTGGTTTCATGATTTCTATAAATAGTGACAGAGCAACAAAGAGAGCGCTGATTAGCTTTGTGCACAGTGAAGACTGGTCTTTGACCAGTCACGGTTTAAATTTATTGTTGGCAGTCATTTGATAACATGTTTTCAGGAATTTTTCTGACCTCTTTGAGAAAGGTGTCATGTGCGCACTGTCTGCTACTTTCAGTTAAGCTTCAGAAAGTATCAGTAAACATACAAGGTGTGAGAAGCAACCAGGAAGACAGGGGGTAAAAAAGAGGCCCGATAAACAGAATATGTAAATAGGGAGGATGAGTGGCCACATTTCCAGGAAAGGGAAGTGATGACGCGGTGGATCGGGCTGAGGGGAGGACACAAACAGGATGTGTTCTGCTGTGGCTTCCTGTGCAATTTTAGAAATCAGTTTTTTCCCATGATTTTCTGTGAAAGCAAAAACCTCCAAGAGCTCATACTGTTTTTTTTTATCGAGACGTTCATAGAGTATATCAAGTTACTGAACTTTCTGTTTTCTCTTTCTGTTTTCAGGAGATGTTAAGACATTTACACGACCCTAGACCCTGAATGGAGCTTGACTTGAGATTGTACTGGCCAAGGTGAGCATGTGGTCAATGTAAAAGTGAAATTAAATACACACACTCTCCAGGTGGGCAATAACCCCTAACCCGTTTTATTTTTGACCATGAGATGTTATATTTCTCACTTTGGTGGCTGCTGTTTGCAAACCTGATGGTTTGCGCAACACCTCATCTTGCCCCCGAGCAAGTTTCACATTGTCAAATGAAGCTGATTCAGGTCAGTGGCATACTGCCAGGCCTGTTTAGGCTCATCTGTGGTTTTGGTCGGCTGCTGCTCACAGGCTCCCTCCGCTCTATAGGTGTTGTCTACTTGTGTTGTCAGTTTTCAGACCTTTGGTGCAAGGTGTTAAAATGAGTGAGCAGAAGATTGTACCATGCTGTTATCTAAACTCCAGGAGAACACAGTTGTTTTGTTACAGTGTTTGCAACAAGGAGGCTTTTTCAAGAAAATTGGATTTAAGCATTGAAACCTATTTACATTTACTCCGGTTTTTCACCGTTGCCTTCCTGTCACTAGAGTAGAAATCCTACTACTCTGCTGTGTATTCCCTGTATTCAGAAAGACTCCCAGCAGCCCCCAGCTCTGCTGTTTGTCCGTTTCAGGATGTGAGGCTGACTGAGAGCTGATGTCATCTTTCTCCACTGCTGCAGAGGTGAGCTTTAGGACAGAAACCAGGAAGGAAGGAAGCAAGAAAGAGAGAAGAGGGGAGGGGTGGGAGGGTGGGGGGCAACAAGAGTCACAGCCAGAGCAGGACAGGCAGATTTTGAGAGGGGTGCTGAAAGGTAGACAGACAAAAAGCATGCGATTCAGATTTACGGCACAGAGTGTATGTCTGAGACTTGGTGCTCTTCTAGTAATAGTGGCGGTGGTGGGTGACTGGACTGCATGTCCTAGCCTGCTGTTGTGGAGCAGGAGTTGCATAATGGCTCTCATCCGTTCTACAGTTTTCCACTCTGGAATGAGCTCACTCTGTGTTTAAGAGGGCTCGCGTGTGCACATATACACACAGGCAGACACAAAGTCCAGGATGGACTTGTAGTAGAACAATCTGGTGGAGCAGCCGCACGCTACAGCTTTGTGTGTGTTTCTGGGTGGGAATAGGAAAGAGCTGTGACCTTAGAGGCTGACTGCAGAGGTTTCCTCTAATGTGAACTCTGAAGGGGTCAGACACAGGGCAATGCCAGAGCAAGAAAATAAGGGCAGGGTCCCCAGCCCAATACTGCTACACCCAGGGTGGGAGGGAGAAGGGAGGGGTTGTCTGAGGATGGTATGGGGGGGGGCAGTTAAAACCTATTGGAAGGAAGAGCAGATGTAGGCAAGTATGGAGAATGGAGGGGAAAGGGAATGCGGAAGAGAGATATTTCTACTGTGGAGCCATGGCTGGATTGTTTTAGGCTACACAAGCCCTGACCACTGCCCATGCAGTCCCAGGTAGTTCACCCTAGAGGCAGGCTGGTGAATATGTGCCTTCCTGGGACAGTAGCTGCAAACACCCATCTCTCTTACAGACTGTGCCTGACATGCCTAAACATGCAAGTGTACTGGAAACGGTTGTATACACAGTGTGTGCTTGTGTTTCCGCTGCTCGCAGAGTGGTATCATTCTAGCGGGCAGGCTGGCTGAACGCAGGATGACCCATCTCCCCTGAGGCTCCAAATCACTACATCATCATCAGTCGCTCCTCGCAGTGGAACAGATGAGATTTCACTCCCATCAAGCGCTAAGAAGGAACCAAGGCTGCTTTACTAACTGGATAGTCTACACTCATAAATCTGTAGAAATCTACAATCCACTCTTCCCCTGGAAGTCACTTCATTTATAACCTCGGTAGCTTGGGGAGTGTGTTTGATTTTTTTTTTCTCTTAACTTGACACTAAGCTTTCAAGGTTCGCCTGAATTAAGAGTCATTTCAGAGTGGGCTTCAAAAACTGTCAGCAGAGGGCACAAACCAATCCACACTTATCTCTTCATTACATTGTACCACACACATGTGAGTGTATAAAACTCTGCACTCAGTCTGTTCCCTTTGATCATGTGCCACTGCCTGTGTGTGTGTGTGTATGTACAAATGATGTGCGGCTCTGTGCTTTCAGGTGCTGATATGTGCTGAAGATGAGTGGCGTAGGAGATAACTCGTTGGAGCCGCTGTGCTCTGACCGCAAACGTAAACTGTCCACCTGTGACACACCAGGCTTAGGGTGAGTGCTGTAAATTTTGTTATGTATCAGTTCACTTTGGCTGCTGCTGTTCTTGGTGTGAATGTCAGCAAGTGCATCAGGTCACTTCCTACACCTCCACGGCCTCATGTAAACATCCCTACCTCCCTGGTGCGTGTGTGTGTCTGCGCTGAAAGCAAAATAATTGAAGCATCAGAGCCCCGGCCGTATGGCCTGCATACGAACGGGGCATAGGGAGGTGAGGTTGCCATGGCAACATGTCTAATCCCCTTGGCGCCCCAGCAGGTGTGACAAGCGTCGGAGGGAACAGGAGAGCAAGTACATCGAGGAGCTGGCTGAGCTCATCTCTGCCAATCTCTCCAACATCGACAGCTTCAACGTCAAGCCTGACAAATGTGCCATCCTCAAGGAGACCGTGAGGCAGATCAGACAAATCAAAGAGCAAGGTACCACCGCTGTGCAAACTACAACCACACACTCATGCTCATGGGCTAAGATAGGATTTCACCAGAACTTTATTTGATCAGAATTTAACCGCTGAAGAAAAGATGTTTTTCTTTATTTGTGTTTGTGGGATAAACAGTGAATAAAGTTGAATCATGTACCCTGCTGCTGGACAGATGATGCCAGTGATGAAGTGGTACGTTTGGTTCCTGGCCAGGCTGCATCAGACTGACAGCCAGTTTGGCTGTGTGTATCACTGGGGGTAAATGAACACCAGTAATTGAGACCAATCCTTGTTGGTCATGGCTCAAGGCTGTCAGTGACTGTGTGTATCACTTAGTGCCAAACCTGCTTCTCTCTGGGAGACTAACAACACTGGCAACTCAGAAATCAGACCCTTCGAGCCTTGCTCCTATCCCCGGGCCCTTTTCCAATCATTTTTGCAGATTTGACTTGATTAGATACGCAAAGGAAGATATTTTCTTCCAGCTTGTTCGAGATTAGATCTGTGAGGTTAAGTGGGTAAGGAAGAGGGAGAGAGAACAATCATACTGGAATCTACCCAGAGGGTCACAGCTGGCTACTGCTGGCCCCAGCGTTGTGCAGCCAGGTTGCCATAGTGACAGGATGGGAATGATGGAGGGCCTTTTTTTTTCCTTCTCTCACTCTGTTGTCCATTTAACACACCTTTCCCTCCCCCTGTTTGCACATCTTTGCTTCTTGGATCGGCCTCTCGGTTGTCAGTCATTTATTTTGTGTCTTTCTCTGTTCTGTTTGCTCATAAAGCCAGTTCAGTTTGAAATGGAGTGACGTCCATCCATGACGTCTTGTTTGTCGTTTTGCTTAGTGTCTCGCACCACAGATGACCCTGCTACACGGAGTGAGTGGTATCTAACAAAGCCTCAGACACATGCTGATTTTAAAAATAGAAAGGCATGCCAACCATGCATCCATGATTTGTGCTGCCACCTGGTGGCCAGAAGAAGTATTTCATAACATTGTATAAGTGAAGCAGCCAGCTGTGGATTGACAAAAGTTTGCATCCAAAATGTCCAAAAAAGATACCATATATATATATATATATATATATATATATGTATAATTGTTATAAAATGACTATTCTCTTCTCACACATTGTGCTTTATCTGTCCTCAGGAAAAAGCTCTTGCAGTGATGATGATGTTCAGAAGGCGGATGTGTCCTCCACTGGTCAAGGGGTCATTGACAAGGACCATCTGGGACCGCTGCTGCTACAGGTCAGCTTGGGGACAATTCCTGTGGGGGCAAAAGACCAACACCAATTAGTTGCCCTTCCATATGCTCGACCAGTGGTTTGCTGTCATGCCTCACTTGAAATGTCTCAGCTGCTTTACAGGAAATAAAACAAGTTTTCCTCCAGTTCACTCAACATCTTGTTTCACTGGTGTTTTTTAGGCTCTGGACGGTTTCCTGTTTGTGGTGAACCGAGAAGGCAGCATAGTGTTCGTGTCAGACAATGTGACACAGTACCTGCAGTACAAGCAGGAGGAGCTGATCAACACCAGTGTCTACAACATCATCCACGATGAGGACAGGGAGGAGTTTCACAAGAATCTACCCAAGTCTAATGGTGAGTTATGACTTTTATACACATGTTGATATAAAGACGTTCAGGATCATACATAACTCAAATGAACATTCACTCTACTCACAGTCTTTTTCTTTGTGATTGAACATTTCATCACCTGAACGCACATATACAAGCTCACAAATCATGCTCATCTGTTTCTCGCTATCTTTTTTTTTTTTTTTTTTTCTTGGTAGCTCCAAATGGGGCATCATGGGGTGGAGATGCGCCCCGGCAGAAGAGTCACACCTTCAACTGTCGTATGCTGGTGAACTTTGGTCATGGTCAGAGTCATGGGTTGTCAGAAGAGAGGCCTGGGGGCCAGCGCTATGAGACCATGCAGTGTTTTGCCCTCACTCAGCCGCGGGCTATGATGGAGGAGGGAGAAGGTAAAAATCATGATGAACAACTTAAAAAGGTTTTTTGTTATGTAAAAAGTTGGTAAATAATAGAACATGAGAGCAACTTTAACAGGTAAAATATGTCACAACAGTTGACATTTTGCTATAAAGAAAGACACGTTAACTTTTCCTGTGTCTTACTTTGCTTACATATAGTGTGTATTTGTGCATATTTATTGCATAAATTCTATAGTCACACGTCGAACATCTAGTTTCTCCTCCACTGTAGTTAAGATTGAACTTAACGTGGTCTTGTCTCTTTCGTCAGATTTGCAGTCCTGTATGATCTGTGTCGCACGACGCATCACTGCAGTAGAGAGAACAGAGAGGTTCAGTACACGCCATGAACTGTCTGGTAAGTTACCACTGTGTTACATGTTACAGACCTATGTGTATTAATAGTGTTTACATGTGATATGACTGCTAGAAATGTGAGCTTAGAATTTAGATTTTTATGCACCGAGGAGTATTCGCTGTATCTTAAGTTTCTTTTTCAACTATCATCCTCTGGCTAATTGCAACTTTACATTTCTTCTGTTTCAGGTAAACTGATTGAAATTGAACAGCACGCCTCACTCCACACCACCATGCGCCCAGGCTGGGAGGATCTGGTGAGGCGCTGCATGCAGATGTTTCTCAATCGCAGCGAGGGGCAACCCTGGTCCTACAAACGTCACTATCAAGATGGTATGTGAAGTATGCCCCCATCCCCCTCCCCCCGCCATCTAAATTTCTTTGTTACGGTCACTTAGGTCATTACCAAAAAAAAACTTAAGTTAGCCTACTTCATACTCCAGGCTTGTTTTGCATGCCACAGACATTATGGTCCACTATTATGTGCACCAGTATGAAGGTTTGAGGTTGTGAGTGAACTCTCTGTTTAATGAAACAGGAAAGACTTTTGTAAGACACAACTGGAATGAAAAGAGGTGGTGAAGTGCGTAGGACACCTGTTTACCTCAATGACTTAAAACATGTCATCTGGTAGCTTTTTGTGTGATCATGTGTCTTACGTAAATAAAAATAATTTGTGCATCAAGTATATGGAAACTCTGCTGAAGACCTGCTGCCACCTGTGGCGCCTCTTTTATAGTCCTATATTTTTATGTTGTTGTGTGCTTTGCCCTAACCCTATCAGCTTTTTTTAGTTGGTTTGAATTATTTTTCTTCTGCTCCAGCTTTCCACAACGGCCATGCAGAGACCCCACTCTATCGCTTCTCACTCTCTGACGGCACCCCAGTAACAGCCCAGACCAGGAGTGATCTCTGCAGAAATCCCAACACCAATGATCCACACTCTTTCTTATCCACACACTTGCTTCAAAGGTGACAACGCTCTTTCCAGTTATAGCGCGTAAGAATATGAGATCACCCAAATGAATGTCTGACAGGTATTCCTTATGTTTTCCTGTAGGGAGCAGAATGGCTATCGTGGAAACCAAGGAGGAGGCATGAGGCCTCAAAATATGGGTGTGAACAACCCCAACCAACAGATGAACATGGGCCCAGGAGGAGGCATGGGAATGAATAGGGGCTATGGCATGAACGAACAGGGTAACATGCCACAAAGAGGAATGCCTCCATATGCTGGAGGCAACCGCATGAATCCCATGAATCAGATGAATCAAATGAATCCCATGAATCAGATGAATCCTATGCATCAGATGAACAACATGGTTCAAATGAATCAGATGAATCAAATGAATTCCATGCACCCTATGAACTCAATGAACCAGATGAATCAAATGAATCAAATGAATCAAATGAATCAGATGAACCAGATGAATCAGATGGGCCACCACGGCATGCATCAGCAGCAGCACCCACACCAGCACCAGCACCAGCAGATGGGTCAGTTCCATGGAGGAGGAGGAAGTGGACCTGGAGGTGGAGGGTATGGGATGGGAATGACAAGTCCACCCCAGGCTAGTCCAGGAATTAACGGCCCCCCACACAACGTTATGGGCTCACCCAGAGTCAGAGGGAGCCCCAAGATGGGGGCCAGCCCCTTCTCTCCAGGAGGTACTAACCAAACTTTGCAGGTTACTTAGATGTATAAAAAACTGCTTCTTTTTCCATTCATGAATTGTTGACATGTCTCTTGTTTTTAATTTTTTGCAGGTATGAACTCTCCCATGAGCTCCAGTCTCCCTGGTAACTCTGGAGGTGGAGGTACCACCTTCTCCAGCAGCTCCTTAAATGCCCTCCAAGCCATCAGTGAGGGAGTAGGCAATCCAATGCCCTCCCCTCTCACCTCTCCTCCCCCTCACAAACCTGACAGCTCCCCAAGTATCAACTCCACCAACCAGTCAGCAGGACCATGCAAACCAGGCCTCCCTCCCTACTCTGACTCCAAGAGCCCAGGCAGTTCACTGGGGGCTGGGGAGAGCAGCAGTCTCAGCCACACCCGCACACCCCCACCAATGAGGGTGCCCCTGATAAGCCAGACAGCCAGGCCAGCAGAGAGACGGGTCCAACCGGGGGAGAATCTAGTCGACGAGTCCCTGACACCAAATGCCACAAGAAGCTTCTACAGCTCCTCACCTCCCCCACAGATGATCTGGTGCCACCTAATCACCCGTCTAACTCTGGACCCAGCTCCACATCCGAGGGTAAAGATGGAACAGGGGGTGTCACCAGCCCCTCCTCATCAGGAGTGTCCTCCTCTACGGGTGGGAATCACAGTGCTGTGTCCTCATCTGCTGGCACAGGACATTTGTCAAGTCAGTCGCTGCAGGAGAAGCACAAGATTCTCCACAAGCTCCTCCAGAATGGAAACACTCCCGATGAGGTGGCCCGCATCACAGCTGAGGCCACTGGAAAGAGCAACCTGGACTCAGATCCTGGGCCTGCAGCCCCTGGAGGAGTCAGGGGATCTGAAACAAAACAGGAGCAGCACAGCCCTAAGAAGGAGAAGCCTCACGCCCTCCTTCACTACCTCCTCAATAAGGACGACTCTAAAGAAAGTGGTGATATCAAGCCAAAGCTGGAGGAGCTGGAGAGCAGAGGAGCTCAGGGGGCAGGGGTCTCCAGCTCAGACACCCACTGCATGGATGGAAAGGTCAAGTTGGAGCCATCTGATGAGGTATGTTTTTTTCCTAAAAGGCCAAGTTGTTAGATGTAAAACACCCACTAGATTGTTAACCAATCAAACTCTTTTTCTGTGACTCAGACGGAGACCTTGGAGACCATTCTTGGTGTCCCAAGAAACAACTCTGGCTTCTACCCTGAACCAGACTCCAGAGCAGGAAAGGAAGTGGGAAATAAACCAGGAAATTTGCCTGAAAATTTACATGGTAAGTCCGTCATGAATATCTAAAGCATATAATGATTTGATATGATGATATAATGAAGGTTTGTAACTTCTCCTTGGCACTGTGTGTGTTTCAGATGGGGAGAAAGGCCCCATGCCTCCAACTCAGCGTGGTGTCTATCAAAGAGCCTTGTCTGCAGATGCTAAACCCATGGGTGTAGACGGACCAGCAGGAGGTGGGCTCGCTATGAGAAGAAACGTCCCCTGTCCCACATTGGTCAAACAGGAGAACATCGATGCTCCAATCCGATCTGGAGCTGTACCCAACGGCTTCCCTGGAGGCATGGGTGTCTGTCCACCCAGAGGAAATCCAAGTAATTTAAACACTTATTTCTTTGCAGGCCCAAGGTAGTCTGGCTTTCTATACACAACTTGGTCTCACAGAATAGACAGCTTGGAGATATTTGTTTTCTCAGCACAACTTACTTTTGACTTTTTAATTGTAATACAAAAGCTTAGGGTTCAGTTTTTGACTATGTAGCTAAGCTTACTGATGAAATACTCAAAGTTAATGGTCTTTTCGTTGTTCAGGAGGTATGGGCAGAGGTATGGGAATGCCCCAGCGCCCTCCCATGGCAGGACCAGGGGAGTGGGGGATGCCAAGGCCCAGTGGCAGCCCTGCATCTGGCCCAGGTCACCCAGGCATGGGTCGCTCTGGCCCAATGGGTGGACCTATGATCAACCGCTCCAACAGCGTACCTGCAAACCCCAGGTCCATGCTGCAACAGCAGCTCATGGATATGGGTATGTTACATGTCTCTGGTGTTGTAACTAGTGAATGTTTGGTGCTTTGATTCATAAAATGGCAAAACAAGGTACATATCTGAACCTTTTCTGTGAATTCTTTTCCAGGTACCAATGACGCCAATGTGAGTATGAGCCCATTTGGTGGACATGGACCACCACCTCAGTCACCCAACTGGCCAGACTCTGCCATGGGAATGGACAGACCCCAGGCAAACACAAACAGGTAAAACACTGGTCCCAAACCAAGCCCATGTAATATTTCCAACTTACGAAGTCCAGTCTAAATTCAGAAGTTGACATTAATCATGTCTGTGATCACAGTCTTATTTTCTTTAAGTGACTAAACATCTGGGTCATTTGTTGCTTTAGGGAACAGTTTGCACACCCCCTGGATGAGCTGCTGGGGCCTCTGGCCAACAGCGATGGCCCGAGTGATGAACGAGCACTTCTGGACCAGCTGGATTCTCTGCTTAACACCGCAGATCTCATGGCTCTACAGGAAATAGACCGTGCCTTGGGCATCCCTGAAATAGTGGGCCAGGTACAGGACATGCAGCAGTATGAATGATGTATCACACTGATTTTTTTAACAGGAGATGATTAGATATTAGGAGTGTTGGCACCAGAGGCACACATGAAAATCTGTGCTAATCTGCACAGTGATATTGAATAAAGTGAAAAGTGTAAAAACAGAATTTTATGCCATGGTAAACACATAATCAGTTAGAAAAAAAACATAAACAGCTGAGAAAATGGTCCCAAATCACTGCAGCTGTTTGCTGATGCAGCTGTTTAATAGATATGTGTGTTTTATGTCTGTGCTCTGGTGGTAGTACAATCCCTGAGCCCTAATCAGGCTTGTGTTAACTAAGGTCAAATCTGTCCAAACTAGCATCACATGCAGCTTCTCTCTACCCCAGACCCAGGGACCTGAAGGCCACCAGCAGGGCCAGGATCAAGGTCAGGGTCAGTGCCCACCATCAGAGCCTTTCCCAGGACCGGACTCCTCTATAGGCATAGATCAAAAGCCCATGTATGGCCAGGGATACCCTGGGCCCCCAGGGCCCCCCTCCATGGGCATGCAGGGAGGTTATGGTGGCAACACGATGCAAGGTCAGTCTCCTGGTGGCTTCAACCCCATGATGAACCAGATGGGCCAAGCAGGAGGCGGCTTCCCTGGCATGGGCGGTATGGGGGGCATGGGCAACCCCCGTGCAAACATGATGAGACCACGCATGATGGCCACCAAGCCTCTACGACTGCAGCTACAGCAGAGACTGCAAGGCCAGCAGGTGAGCTCACTGACAAAAACAGGTCATATTCAGTCTAAAGGTGACCATAATACTGGTATATAGAAAACACAGGCCATGTTGTTTGCTAGGAAGAGAGGGTTGCTTTTTGAATTGAATGTCAAAATAAACAAACTCACTTCATCATTTCTCATCCGGCAGTTTATGAACCAGACCCGACAAGGCATGAAGATGGAAAATGCGCCTGGGGGAAACCCTGCCATGCGTCCAGGCATGCAACCTGGCATGCAGCCTGCAGGCATGGGTGGTCAGGTATGTAGTCAGTACATCCTCACATCTTATATAAGGTGTGTTCTCTTGACACTTTTAATCAAGTCAGTCAAGTCACCATTTGAAGAACTGAGGTGGTCGAATTATTGACGTTTCTCTGCAGCCTGGTTTCCTAAATGCTCAGATGATGGCTCAGCGCAGCCGCGAGATGATGACCATGCAGATGAGGAGGCAGCGGATGATGATGCTGATGCAGCAGCAGCAGCAGCAGCAACAGCAGCAGGGACAAGGGGCAGCAGGAGGCTTCAGCCCTCCTCCAAATGTCACCGCACCAGGAGGCATTGACACCCCCATGGGAGGCCCCCCCATGAACCAACCTGGACAGCAGGGCTTCAACTATGGAGGTAACTATGGTGAGTTGACTGACTCAGAGCTGGCTGCCTGTATCTTTTCCTCCTTGATGTTCAAGTTCCACATTTACAACTGCTCATTATTGTTGTTGTACTTGCAGGAATGAACCAGCAGGGGGACCCAACGTTCATGGCTCCAGGCAGCAGCCCACCAGGAAACATGATGCAAGGGCGAATGGCTGGCCCCCCTCAAAATGCCATGATGCAGGGGATGCAGGGAAACCCACAAGGAGGACCCATGTACCCATCTGGAGACATGAAGGGCTGGCCACAGGGCGGCATGCCACGCAACAAGTATGTACCAGCAGACTTCTCTGAGCAGTAACTTATCACCAGTGACGCAGAATACTCACTGGAGTCTTGTCTGTGTGTAATTTCTGTATTTCTGTTAAATTGCTGGCATCAACATTTATTTTTAATATCTTCCAGCGCATACCCTCAGCAGCAGTTCCCCCAGCAGGGCAACCAGGGCCAGTTTGGTCCTATGATGATGAACAACTCCATGGGTGGACCTGGGCCAGTCAGTGGGGCCGGTGCAGGACAGATGGGCCAAATGCCAGGACAGATGCAAGGACAAATGCAAGGACAAATGGCCATGAACCCCATGGGAATGGGTAGAATGCCAATGGGACCTGATCAGGTAGTTAACTGTTTGACTGTTTATTTCAGAGGGCTTAGATGAGACTGAACTGATGTTTTAAAATTCTGTATAGAGATACAGACATTATATTTGAACAAATAAGTGTTAACATGTCTGTGACTGTTTTTCTGTCTCTGCAGAAGTATTGTTGACGACCTGTGGCTGACAGCAGAGTCTGAAGCCTTTCATCTGTAGCGCAGGGGCCGGGGCCAGGAGAAGAGATGGACTTACACAAACACACACACAGTGGGAGTTCTCCAGCATAAACCATGACACAGGAGACTCGACACAACACTCTGCTCATCCTGGAGAAGGTTGGCTACAAGGACAAGCATGGATCAGGTTTCATCACCAACTGAAGCCTCACATGCTGTAGCCTCAGCCTATGTAGGTTACACACAAACACAAAATATCAGTGTGTGTGTGTGTGTGTGTGTGTGTATGTGTGTGTGCACGTTTGTGTGTGTTCACGCGAATGACCTGGAGCTGTCGGGCAGTATTCAGCGTCACAGTCAGGCTGCAGAATGGGACTACGGTACAACTGGCTGTGGCTGCACTTTACCTGGAGGCTTCTGCGTGGAATAAAGATTGATGCAATATTTCTTCATCATTACAGCCTTACGAGAGATTCAATGCCTTCACAACAATGGGTTTCTTTTGTTTTGTTTTGTTTTCCTTTCTTATCCTTTGGATGCGCCTCATTCTTAAAGTCATTGGAAGCTATAAGCACAGTTTACTATGTTATGCAGATTGGAGCAATAACTCTTGCCTCTATGCTTTAGACTGTAACTGAGCATCATTACCCTGTTCTAAGCAAACAAATGGTACTGCAGTATTAGATGTCTCAAATGTCCTCTGTGAATATGAATTGTAAATATCCTACAAAATATATCAGACATGCTTTTTAAAGACCCATTATTGCACAAAGTATGAGACCTGGTTGTATTTTTGTGTCCCATAGGTCAATACTGATTTGGTTGTTTTGCTTCTTTTCTTTTTTCTTTTTTTTGCCTTTGCAAACACAGGTGTGTTGTGGGTTTTCCTTTCCTCTGTTTGTCATTTTCTTAATGCTGTATTTTTTTAATTTCCCCAGAAGTCGTGTATTTCATGTTTTAGCGAGGCACTTTTTACTTGTGACGAAGATCTGATGAGTTGAAGGTTTGAGCTTTCACACCATCAGAAGTTTTATTTACAGATGGGGCGGTGGATTCTGTCAGGCGGTCGATCACGTAAACTTTTTGGTTTGTAGGGCTGGGTTTGTGTGTGTGTGTGTGAGTGTGTGTGTGTGTATGTGTGTGTGTGCGCAGTATGGTGAAGACGGGAACACACCCCTCAGTTCACCAACAGGCCCGGTCCTTGTAGAGTTTGCTCCCTCCCACCATCTTTGTCTGTCGAGTGTATTTTATCCACAGCATCTTCTTTTGACTGTTATTCTCAACTCGCTGAATCTACCTTTCAACATGCGCAATCCAAAGATATTTTTCCACATCTCTGTATAGTTTCTGAGGTTTCTGGTGTACATTTTTTATGATATGTGTTATATTATTCTGACGGTAACTGGGTACATATCATTGATCTGTAATGGCATATGATGGTTATGTACTGTAAGTGTATCAGCTATCAGTGCATTGCAAAGAGGACTGGAGGGTCTCAGTCGTGCAGCAGAAAAGTTTTTACATCCAGAGAAAAAAAAACAAAGCATGTTTTTGCTGTGAAAGAGAAATACCAATGGAATGAAATCCACTTGAAGACATATCAATTTCTCTTCTATTTTTCAGGAAACAACTTCATTTTATGTCCAGATTTTGTTACTTCAGGAAAAAGGAACTTTGTAGAGTTTGAATGAAGTGCAAACAGAGGCAGGAGATCATTTGGTTTGTTTTTGTTTTTCCTTGTGTGGAGGTAAGATAAGCTGTCATTTTACAGGATGTATATTACAGTTTTTTTTTTTCTTTCGATGTTGATATTGATGTAAATACAAATTTCTATTTAAACACTCTTGACTCTTTCTCTCTAATTATAATGCATGTAATGCCATTCACGCAGTTCTCAGTCTGGTAACAGTTAATATCAGCCAGTAAATGTAGACATAATAATCACATCTGATCAAACAAAGCAAATGAGCTCTGCTGCAGCCTGTCAGGTTATGAAGAAATAATCCACTTCCATTTTTAGATCTAATATTCTCCTGTTGAAAGAAAAGCACCATTCAATATCTCTCCCTGCTTAGTGTTGCAGAAAATTTTGCTTCTTTCAGGTTATTGTAACTCCCACACAGCACGGTGCAATAACTTCTAGTGCACACAGACACTGGTGGAAGAATGCACATCCTTTATTTCCCTAAAACTATGTAAAAGAAGGGGTCCAACTGTTTGTAACTGCTTATGGTAACAATGACGCTGTCTTCAAAATGTTCTGCAAGTGAAAGTGCAGATGTTTAATTAGTAGGAAAAAAACAAGGTCATGTTGTAGCTTTCTGAGCTGGAGCTGGTTTTAACTACTTAATATACAGTATTTTTTAATCACTGTTTCCTAAAGTTTGAGCCGCCCTGAAAGGTCACATGATAAATCTGTTTGCCAAGAGATGATTAATGAAAGAAAAACAAAGCACTGACGCACACATTTGTTTTCACGTTGCTCTAATCTGTGCTTCTTTTTTTTTCTTGTATTTTATTCTTGAGATGATCAGATATATGCAACTTTTTCATATTATGTACAGTTCTCAAAAACATTAAGATGTATCTGCTGTTGTTTCCATACACATAATCGAGACGATGTTGAGTTCTTTCTGCTTTTTGAGCTGCAGCTGCTTCAGGCAACTTTCTCTTAGAGGCTGCATTGAAACTTTAAACTGTTCACAAACCTTTCAGCTACTGAATTAATATTTAACTTCTACTACTTTTACATGATCACATTATAAGTTCTGAGTTATGATGTTGCATGAATTTTATACATCTGCAGTAATAAGTGAATGTGCATATTAAGCCCTACGGGGTAGGACTAGCAAGTAAACAGATAAAAATGATACTGATTTCTCATCTCTGTGTAAGATCTGCAGCAGCATGAGACAGAATAGTGTTAGAGGGTAAGAGCAGTTACTGTCAGGATGACATCAGTATGTGTTTTGTGTGTCATTAACCAAATCCTAACTCATCAAGAGACAAGTTTCTTCATCTCCCATGTGCTTCCCAAGACGAGTCCAGATGAGGCAAGAAAGGTCAACAACACTGAGACAGGTAAATACTCCACAGTGTCACTAAACTCATTGTCAGTTCATGGTTTGATTGCCATAGAAGTGATCTTCTTCCTCCACACTTAACATTTCATATATTTTCTGTCGCCTCAGAAAAATAATAATCCCAGAACTTGTTCAGACAGGAAGGTGAAGGTGTCAGAGCAGCAGGATGGAGGACGAACCACCTTCATGAGACAAGACGGGCCCTGAGTCTGAGAGATGGAAAGGTGTGTTCTGGTCTGATTCATGTTTTTTGATGATGGTGTGGTGTAATTCCTACATATATGCAAAAACCACCTAAGTACAATATGAACCATGAAGTACAGTACTGAAGTATTTTAAGCAAGTACACTTGGTTACTTTCCCAACACTGCTGGTGGAGCTTTACTGGGAAACATTTAACCCTCTGGTATCGTTAAGGACAAAAATGTCCTGAACGATACAAGTGTGAGGTTTTTTTTTAACGGTACCACAGGGTTAAACACGTGATAATACATTCTCCATTATTAGATTATCGGCACTGAATGTTAATGCTACAGATTTAACACTGCCTTATTTTATTTAACTGATCGTATTTTCTCTGAGCACAAGCAGCAGGAAGCTTATGTGCAAATGTTTGAATGCAGAGCTTGAGGTGTATGCAAACTTCACCGGAGGGCGGCGCTGTTGTCTACACATTTCCTCTTCATCGCAGCAGCTGACACTCCACTGTGCGAGAGGCTGCAGTTCACTTTAAGGTCACCAGGGGTCGCTGACTACAAACCTGAGCGCTGAGGGGTGACTCATGTTCATGGGCAGGGATTAAAGTAACAACAATCATTTGGAGTGAAGCAGACATAAATTGGATTAAATTGTTATAAAGTGATAAAATAACGAGTAAAAATACATTTTTGTAGCCGTATAGAGTTGTTTTTTTTTTTTTTACGGAGACCACCGTGGCCTGCTCTTCATTGTCTCCACAGCTCAAGCAGATTACATAAGAGATTTGTATCTGCCTTACAGATAATTACAAGTGATTAAAGGTTCAACGAGGAAACTCTGTTATGATTTAGCAGCATGAGAGAAAACACTGAGGCGTTTTTACATGTTACACAATGCACTTTAATATACTAATATACTTATTGACACGTCTCTCACAGCTCGTGCTGAGTAAGTTTCTAAAAAAAAAAAAAAGTGGAGTGTATATATTAATAGTAAACTTATAACATACGACTGTAGTGTGGGAATCTCTACCCGAGAGCGACTCTCTCTCTCTCTCCCTCTCTCTCTCTCTCTCTCTCTCTCCCTCTCTCGCAGTGTTGGCGTGGTTCCCGGCCCATCTGCGGCCTGGCCCTTGGATTACTGTTTGTTAATGTTTCAATCAGCTGTGTGTTGAGGAATGTGGAGCTATTTAACCTGAACTTCCCCAGGTGTGCCGAGGCGCCGCTCAGTCTGGGCCCCGCCGCCCTCCCCTGCCCTTGGCACAAAGCTATCACACAAACACAATCACACACTGGCCACGCCGGGGCTGCAGCTGTGCGCATCGCACCGCAGGGAAATGGGAAAAACATTGCACCAGGGAGACAGAATAAATCTTATAACGAGTCGCCTCGCCAAAGCAATTTTAACCCCTGCGGTGCCGGTGGAGACCAGAAACCAGTTGATTTACGCGGTTACACATGGAAACAGCACGTTTAAATGGATGTTTTATGAAGTGCAACTAACTTTTATCTTGTTTATTTCTTATTTTTCATCCTCAGTAAACCGCCTTACATCACTGACTCTCTCTTTAGAAATGTTCTGGGTACAACTGGAGTCTGTAAAGTCGTGACTACAATGATTTTCTTCATTTATTTCACTTTAATTCAAACTCTTGTCTCCGTTCGTCAAGATGTGAGGAGCTGACGATTTAAAGGGAGACTTCCTCTTGTAATGTGATACGTTAATGACCCATAGAGAGGCAAATTACCAATTTAACTGGCTGTGAGCCATTATGTTGACCACCAGCTTTGGTTTTATGTTACCTGAATGACTTAACAGCTTCAGGTGTAGCTTTTTTTTTTTTTTTAAGTGACAACCACTTTACACTCTCCCAAAAGCTACTCAATACAAGGTAAAGCTGTTCACGTGTATAGGAGTAGGCCTGTGGGTAATCACAATGGGAACACGGTGACCTTGTAGACGGCCCATAATAACCACCAAGTCTTTAAAGTCCCAGCTGTTTTATATGTAAAGAAATCAACACTATATGATGTGATACTACTCATCACATCACACACACACCTCTCTCTCTCTCACACACACACACACACACACACACACACACACACAGTGACACAGAAGGATTCTTGTTCAAAAAAATAATTGTCTTGTTTTAATAAAAACACCAATAAAGTACATTGTAAGAAAACAATATCTTCACATAATGAGGCATTGTAATATACAATACAGTTTGTCGCTCAGGAATCTGAGAAATTTACTTCTTTTCATTTTACAAAACGATGAATTCTCTACATGGTTTACACTGAATACAAAGAGCGTGACAGAAACATTAGCTTTCTTTAGAAACTCTACAAGCAACGAGCGGCTGCTGGCTGCACTGAACTTGTCTTGGTCCCTCGGCTAACCCAGTCTCTATCTGGACACTACCGGTCTTCTCCTCTCAGGACCCTCTGATGAATCGAGAGCCGTGGGAGGCAGGGGTCCTCGCCGCCGGAGGACGTCCACACAACGTTATTTTGTTTTAATTTTGTTGGTTTTTTTTTTTTTTAGCAGTGGGAGTTTGAAACGTCCCTTACACAGTTCAAGGTTTTTTAAACGATGTGGTCGTGAGGTCACATCAGATAAGCCTTGTTCGTTCTTGGCGGTGCTCGCTCTGGGGGTCACGGTGTGCGATGCTCCACGAGCTCTTAGCGGCACATAATCCTGTCATCTGAGCATCCATTCTGCGGGGAAAGAAGAGAGAGAGAGGGGGGGTGGTGAGTACATCTGCTGTGGAAGGATGCAAAGCAGTGTGACAGTGCGCAAAGGGAACTTGGACAGGCTTGGCAGCTTTTACGCACGGACTTTGCATATCTTACGCAGGCATATTCAAATGCAAAAAAAACAAAAAACAAACATGTCAGTGACTTGCAGTCAGTGTATGAGTGGGAGCATGTGAAGAGATATTTACCTCCACTGAGATGCTGGCGAGCTCTGCGTTCAGGGTGGTCAGCGGCGTGCGGGGCACGTTGCCGACGGAGTGCTGGCGGCCCTTCTCCGGCTCGTCCAGCTCGACCTGCAGGTCCCAGATGTAATCGATGACGTGCTGCAGGATCTCCACTTTGCTGGCCTTCTTGTTAGTGGGCAGGGTGGGCACGAGCTCCTTCAGCTTGCTGTAGCAGCTGTTCATGTCCTGCAGGAAGACGCTCATCTGCTCGTCCAGAAGCGGGATCTTGCACTTGGAGATGGTCAGGCTCTGGTCGGACAGGCATCGCATCACGTCCTCACCGCCGACCTTGCTCTTCAGGGCGCAGGTAGATCCGACAACCTTCATCTTGGTAAGTGTTCAAGGAGTAGTTTCCAAGAATGACGAGGGAAAAAAAGAAAAGTTCAGAAGTAGTTGAGCAACGAGGCTTTTCCTCCTCTTGGAGATGTGAGCAAGGCAATGTTGACAGTTTGCAACATCCACATGGGCAAACCTTCTCCGGTTTATAGCAGCGCAAGAGCAGGGGGCGTGTCAGGGTGCTCCTGTTTGAAGGCGGTGAGCCAATCAGATGGCTACGTTTGTATTGATGGGCCGGTCCAAAACCGCGCCCTCAGCCAATGGCTGCGCTCGCCTGGTTATCGGGATTTACAATCTGTTTGAGGGATGGCGTTACAAATGGAAACAAATGTGTGTCTTTTATTGGTAATATGTGGGAATCCAGCTGTCCATGGCTTGGGGACTCTGCAGGTGTAGATTGCCTGGGGACAGTCAAGGGGTGGTGAATGCCTGGGTATGTACTGTGAGAATGTGTGTGGGATGGGAGAGGATGAATAGGATGAATGGCTAATGATAATTAGGCTACCACAGTGCCCCAGATTTGCCTCTCACAATTGTCGATGGCGCTGCAGATGTTGGCGACAATAGTACAGTAAAGTTAGACAACCGATCACACATGGGCCAAACAATTCTGGGAAAAGATTCACTTTTTATTAACTTAAATCAATTCAAGATGATGAGGTTCATCGGGAATAAACTGTTTTGTGAACTGTGTAGGAATTCAGTTACAAAGAAGATTAGCAGATTATTCAATTTATCAGACCATTAGACTAATAACGTTACCATGTGAGGGCAAACTGGTGATCGTTTTGGAAAACATGCTGTGCACTCATTCCCACACACCACCGCCGCTACCACTACCAG
Organism: Caranx ignobilis; assembly: GCA_021432705.1. Taxonomy (NCBI): domain Eukaryota; kingdom Metazoa; phylum Chordata; class Actinopteri; order Carangiformes; family Carangidae; genus Caranx; species Caranx ignobilis. Next base: position 41,549,088 of record MU269985.1, on the reverse strand, counting down.
CTACTAACTTTATGCTTCACAAACTGCACTTTCTTTCCCCCCCGGAGCTTTTCACGGGCTGTGTGTGCTAAAGGAAGCCCGGTGTGAGCAGCAGCTTCACGGATTCCTTCACATGTTTCTGCCGTGTGTGCTCAGCCTTGTGTGCTCACTCAGATCACATCGCCCTGCTCTGGATCTTCCCCCCAGATTGTCCAAACAAGCCCGAGCAGACTGGCAGGCGCCAGCGCGGTGACGTCACCCATTCATCGGAGCCTTGACGCCTGTCAGCCTGGCGCCGCTCGGGCGGTCTCCATGGAGACGTCAAACAAGAGAGCTAGCGCTCCGCAGCTTCTCCGGCTCACCTGCGTGGCGCGCGGAGCCCTGAGAACAAACCGGCCCCGGAGCTTTGTCGTTCATTTATCACCTTAAAGCAGCGGGATGGGATTACCGCCCCGCGCACCTGCAGAGCAGACGCTGTCAGCCGGTTAACAGCGCCGAGGAGGAGCAGCAGGAGGAGGAGGAGGAGGAGGAGGGCTACGTATTATTCTGTTAGCGCGTTTAACACTAAAAAACTGCTGCATTCCCACACACAGCCTGCTGTCACTACTGTAGGCTATACAGACCTGTGGCGTCTGTGAAACTACAAAGAATAAGAAGCTAAGTAGGTTCATACATTTCATTTTTGGGGATTTGGGTCAAATAGTTTCACGTCTCTTAAAATAGATTATTTAGGTTGTGGACTATACACATTTTCAATGAATAACACAAACAAAGAGTAAATGCATTTTAAAGGCATTTCCAAAACACAGAAAAAAAGTATTTTCCACAACAATACCGAAACACTGATAGTAGCAATGTAGAGCTATATCATAATATATCAATTATCATAAAAGTGAATGAAGTAAATAGCCTAGATAGATAGAAAGATAGAGAGATTAGAGAGTAGGCCTATAATATATATTAATGTAAGTAAAAGCACTGATGAACTCCTTTACAATTAGCTGAGAACACCTGCATTCACAAGTCTATTAATGAACTAAAATACCAGTATTATCTGAAATGTGTACTTAAAGTATCAAAAGTAAAAGCAGCGACTCGTATGAAGCAATCACACCTATGAGTATTAATTCATCATATTTAGTATGTGATGAACACTAAAGTATTAATGCACAAGCAGTGCTTTTATATTGTAGCTGGCCAACGTGAGTCTAGTTTTCCTCCTTTTTGTACTGGAGGGTAGTTAAACTCTGGCTGTGACATAAATGTGATGGAGCAACAAGTGCATAATTTCCCCTCTGAAATGTAATGAAAATAAAATTTAAAGTAGCAAAACACATAAATAATGGAGTATGAGTAGGTCAGTACAGTAATAAAAGCAATTAGTAACATTTCACAACTGTTCAACCCCACATGTTATGTTGTGGTATAATTGTTTTTATTGGCCTAAATCTACAGTATGTGACTGTTTATGCATGTGTTTTCTTTTCCTAAATACAAATGTATGTTTTAAGTGAATATGAATGTTGTGGTATTTGTACAGATGAATACAATGCACCGTCTTTTACACTGTCTCGAGAGAATAAGACCAGCTTTCTCTCTTCAGATTTGAATATAAATGCTATTTAAAGAGCCACTGCTGATATCTGAACAGATGTTATACCAGCCCACTGATAACGTCAGAGCTGCTTTCTTTTAACAAAGTTAACTACCACCGGGACTGTTTCTTCTAGCTGTTGCAGTAGCCTGTAAAAACTTTTTTTGAGAAAAAAAAAAAAAACTTTCTTTTTTTCCCCTTTTCTTTTTTTGCCCTCTGTCCTAGGTCGCAGCTGACAGGGCGGAGGGAGGGCCGGGTGGGTAGAACAATGGGAGTGCGGTGCAGGGATTGTGGGAGAGAATCTAGGCTGGAGCCACAGTGTCTGGAGCGCCCCTCCACTCCCCTCATCCAGCTTTTGTTCAGCTGCAAAAGCTATCAGCACTTCCTACTGACACCAACAATAACTCCACACAGCTGGGCCCTTTTTAGCCTGTTTACAGCACATCAAGGCGAGGGGAGAGAGAAGACAGAGGGATGAGGCAGAGGAGGGGAAAGAAAAGTGAAACATATTAGCTCCTGATTTTAGCTGACAGAATGGCAGTGCCCTCTCCCAGCTCCCATTCCCTCCTTCATCGCTGACACACAATTAATTTCCCAGGGGACTCGTTATATGTGAGCCGATTATCACTTTGTGTTTTATTTCTGCGACAAGCTACTGTTGCTGTCAGTGCTGTTGCAACATCCTGCATCCATCAAACAGCAAAGACAACACTTCTCTCTCTCTCTCTCTCTCTCTCTCTCTCTCTTTCTCTTTTTTTTTTAAGGACATTGTGTATCTTGGCTATATTTGTGCCAGCACACAAACTGTTTCCCAGTAGCATTTTTTTTTAAGGATAAACTTTTCCATTTGGTGGAGGGGAAACATATTAGCTAATACGCCCTCTTTATCGCTTCAGCAAATAGATCTACAAAAGCACACTACAGGAAGCCACAGGGGGAAAAGTTGGTACAGGAATTCATTCAAGGAAATAGGACATTCCAGCAATGCTTTCACACTTTTGCTGCTGTTATTATTACTGTGGGGACAATAAGTAACGCTCATACTACTTCCTGAAACATGAAAGTGACCAAACCACGATCATGGTGGAGGTGAATAAATGGTTTCTTAGACAGAGGATTTTACTTCAGTATGATTATTGAGATACACTGTTGAAAAGAAACAGAGAGGAATTTGATAATGAGAGGAGAGCACCACATGCAAGTTTTCAACAATTTTTACTCACACACACACAAATCCACACATGCACACACACACACACACACACACACAAACACAGGCCATCTCCTCGCAGCTGGGGGATTAGTTTCCAGTTCCCAGTCAGGCTCTTCCTGTTTGCTTGATAATGATCACACCTGTGTGCAGGTGTGTGGGGAGGCTCATATGAGACTGGGAGGGGTGTGTGTGTGTGTGTGTGTGTGTGCGGTGTCAGATACAACAACAAAAAAAGCTTTAACCACACCACAATGTCACATCTATCCTCGGCTGCCTGAGTGGTGATGGATTTGTGACACTCACGTCTCATCAGTCACAGGTACAAGTGAAGGAAGTTTGTACTGAATGTGACAGTTTGTAACACAGTCTGTCACTGTTTCTGTGTGTGTGTGTGTGTGTGTGTGTGTGTATGTGTTCCGCCTGGATTCCTGGTGTGCTTCAGCGTGGCCTGGCACCTCCCTGGGCAGCCCAGCCTCTGTAATGACTGAGGACCCGTGGCTGGGAGTCACTTCCTGTGGGAGTCCTGGTTCAGAGATGTGTCAGCAGCAGCACAGACGGACTGGAGCCTCGCCGCCTGTTGGGTGTTTTTCCTGTGTGCAGGCAGCAGACAGGGTGGGTGGACGGATGCCTCCCCCTGAGAACCAAGGGCAGGTTGTAGGAACACTATCTCCATCTGATAGTTAGTGTGTGGCGAAGCCTCATAGAGGCCCTTGAAGCCCCACAGGTGTCCTCTGCCCTGTGTCCTTGGCCCCTGGCGGACTCGCAGGGACAGCTTGGTCTCTATCGTTTTCCCTCACTTGTGTACATGTGTATGTGTGTGTGCATTCACCGGACCCAAAGCTCACCCCTCCTTTACACCCTTGTGGCCATCTCCCTCCGCCTGGTTCCCACACACACTATCAAAGCCCTTTAATGGCTTCTAATTAGCTCCCCATCTGCTGGTGACAGCGCACTGGTGGCATGCTAAAGCACCCATTGAGAGCATAGGCATTGTGCTCTGGAATACTTTCCACTCCAGTGGCAATTGCCTGGTGAGAGAGCTTTAGTTGGGGGTGTGGGGGGTGCTGGGGTGGGGCTGGGTGAGAAAGAGGAGGGGGAGGAGGGGATGCTGCATAGAGTTCTCTACGGTCAGGGGCTTGGGGGAGGGCAGGGGTGGAGGGATACACAATAGGAGACAGTGTTACGGCTTGTTGCAAATCTAATAACGCCCGAGTCCCTTTTCCGTCCGCTCATCACCCCCCAGCACCACCAGCAACTATTCCACCCCTCCCTCTACTTTTTTTCCTCACTTAAGCAACAGTTTGCCGCTGACACCACACAGCAGACTCTGACTTTACGGTGGAACCCGCAACACAACCTGATGAGGTGCTCCATTGTCCTGAGGAGCCCCATGGCTGTAGCTGCCCTCTTGAACAATGGATGCACCTCTATAGAAACTGTAAATGTTGCCTAATGAGGCCTCTTCATTAGCAGAACCTGTCTATGTGTGAATGCTGCCTGTTTGTTAGATCCTATGAGGCCTTCTCCTTTCCAGGACTTCCAGCAGGGTCCAGGTCCACCAGTAGCAGAAGGGGAGACCAGCTGTTCCCAGCTGGTAGTCAGAAGATGCCTATGGGGGACAGGCCTGATTGCTGCCTTCCAGCTGCCCCCTGCTGTAGGAGGGAGAGGGAGGACAAGCACATGCTTCTGGGAAACCGTCAGATCAGCTCCAGTAATGTCATTGTTCTACATCCACTGTGTACTGATTTAGATGAACTGTGCATATTTTAATCAAGCACATAGCTGATTTAGAAAGGGAAACTCATGTCGTCGTCACGTCGACGTCATCAATATCCAACATAAAAAAAACGACAAACATCCCTCAGATTATTATTATTTGTCAAAAGAGATTTTAAAAAAGCAATGAAATTAATATCAGTGTGAGAATGATGATATTTCTATATACATATTTTCACCATATAAGAAAGTCCTAACATGAAACCAAAACAATGGATCAAACACATGAACTCATTCTGCTGTTTTTCAGATTCCATGGCAACTGAATCCACCACTTTGAAATGACAAGGAAGACCCTATGTAGAGCCACGTATTTGTGTGTGTTTCTGTGTGTGTGAGAGACGAATGGTCCGTCACCTGACCTCTCTCTCTCTCTCTCTCTCTCTCTGCCCCCCCCATACACACACACACACAAACACAAACCCTGCACATCCCCACAGCTGCAAGGAGGCGTCCAGTCAGCACGGCCAGGGGACATGGGAGCCAAAGCCCAAAGATGGAGCATGGACAGTGGCAGCTGGGGAGCTGACAAAGCCCCATTCAGAGGGCCCAGGCCTGGGGACAATGGCTGGGCCAGGCTGAGCCCTCTCCTCCACTCTTCCACCCAAAGATTAATACTTCAGATGGGCTTCCCAGTGGCAGGCAGGGCTAAAAGGAGAGCCCTCCTGTTTGTCACTGGGCATTGTGCAAGTCGCCTGAGAACCAACCTCTTGGATGGGCTTGACAAATGAGAGCCGCCATTGACAGTGAACAGATTGGGCCTGCCACTTTTGTTTTGATTGTGGAGCGGGTATAATCAAGTTATTTGGGCCTTGGGGAGTTTTTGTTTCTCCCTCCTGATGCTCTTGACACTAAAGTCCCACCTTAACAGTCTCTGCTGGCTCAGCTGTGATCTGAGCCTGCTCGAGTTTCCCTCCTTGTTTGTTGTTTCTATTTATCAAAGCTGTATAGAGGGTGCAACAGCAAGAGGAAGTTAATTTACTTGGGTGTGGGAATCTGGCTATCTATTCATGTGGTCTACAGAAGGCAGCGCAGGTGCAACAGGTGTAGGTGTGCATATTCTTGTCACAGTCAATAGAGCTACAGTGTGGCGTCATTGTAATGTTTTCTATGCAGATGTCCCCCATACACCTGACCTGAATAACGTGTTAAAAGAAACAGCTCAGCCAGGGGACTACAGTAACTAGAGACCTTGTTAGGTAAGGATGTGTGTGTGTGTGTGTGTGTGTTGTTTGGGAGGGGGGTAAACACAAGCAGATAAGGTGCACCCCCCCAACCCCCACCCTTTTCTCTGTAAGTGCAGCGCAGGTGTTTAGCCCCCAGCTAAGCAACATTTCTGGTTAAACTGTAGGAACGCCGCCCCGCCTTCACACCGGGAACTAGCAGTGGCCGCAGAGTACACAGCGTCACACCTGCACACCTGCGCTCCCTGTCAGTGTTTTGCTATAGTGATCACATCACATGATTTCGCAACAGGAATCATTCCAGTGTAGAATCTCATCAGAGAGGAAAGTGCACATGCCATCAGCATTTTATTTGCAAATGTCATTTTGAAGCACTGTGGCTGAATTGATCTGACTTAAAGTTCACTTTCACTGTTAAACCAACAAGGACAGAAGCTTTGTTTTCATGTGCTGTGGCTACAGTAAGAGAGGCCTGGGACCATCTGTCCTGTCCGTCCCACTGTTATTGCTGTCATGCATCAACCAGCCATTCTCACGATAAAGGAATGCGCCCTTCTTGTAAACATACATTGACCCCCCGCAAGTGCCACAAGCTTCGTTCCCTTACCCTGCTCCCTCCCATCCCTCCTCTCACGCCTGGCTGTCCCTTCATCCACCCCAGTCTCTATCACCCTCTCATCCACCACCCCCACCCAAGGTCCTTCTCCTGCCAGTGTCCCAGTCTTCTCAGGCTGCCCACTGAAGATCCTCCTCTGGTTCCCACATAGAGCTGAGAGACTCACAGCTAGGACAAGCGCCCTGATTTTCACCCTGTTCCAGGAATACGCTTGTGTGAAACTTCGATGCAGCAGAAGGTGCCCTACTTTTAAACTTCATTCTTCTCCCTGGGATTGTTTCAGGGGCTTTAACAAAAGGGGAAATAGACTGTGTGCGGGTCAGCAGGGGTGTGTGTGTATGTGCATCTAGGTTATACTCGGCTGCATTTGTTCGCGTGCACGCCTGTGTTTATGCAACAGTGTGTATGTGTGAGTGTGCACGTGAGGGGAGGGCTGCAGGATTATAAAGAGGAAGTGAATGGGAAGTACACACTCGGTGACAAAATAAGAGGGAGACATTCCTTTGCTGCCCCTCCCCTCCTCCTCCCTGCTCCCTCTTTCTCTCCTCTCCCTCTGCTGTGGCAGGGCCCTGGGAAAATCAAACAGGTGGTTTGGGCCTGGCAGGAAAGCTGGCTGGGCCCGGGGTGGGTAGGCCTACAGGCTGCTGGGGGCTATCAAAAGCTCTTAGGCCCAGCTTTAGGCCAGCATTCTGAATGGCCCCGGGCTTCATTATCATGTGAATTCTGGGAACTGCCCCGGGCCCCCAGTAACACCAGTGAGCTGCCCATATGGTGCTCGCTTGGCAACTAGGGAGACCCAGCACAACCCCCCCCCCCCTCCACTGCTACTCCTCCATTCCAGCACTCCTGATATCAAAGGAGGACAAGAAGGAGAGGGAGGCAGAGGCCCAGAGCCCCCCCATCCCTAGCCCTACTCCTGGGGGGGCTGGACCACACAGAGCAGCACTGGACAGTCCTTAGGGACCCTGGATAACACTGCTGCCCTATAGGGCACTACAGCTAGCCTGGCTCTGGGTGGATTTAGCCATTGAATTAGCATTAAAGACACATTCTAAAGCTGTCAATTTAGCATCACAGATAAAGATGTCGGCAGCCTCTCCACTTCATGAGGGCTGCTCCCAATCAGCTGCCCTCCTCCTCCTCCTCCTCCTCCTCCTCCTCCTCCTCCTCCTCCTCCTCCTCCTCCCCCTCTCCCATCCCATAATTCACTGTGGAATTTAGAGGTTGAATTCCTTTTGATTGATCACTATTGCAGTGCCGATCACAACAGCAGAGCAAACTTAAATCTGATCCTGTTTGTGAAATGTGTGGTGGTTATAGGAGATCTTCCAATTTATTTCTCTCCATTTCTGCACACTCCTGGCATATTGTTCCCAGTACTGTATATTATCATTTCACACAATAAGGGAGGTATTTTAATAATAGTGTGTAACCACCAGGCCTGCAGTGAGCTGCAGCAGCGAGGAAAATAAAATAAATAATGACATTACAATTCATACCATCTGCAGTGATACGCTGGAGACTTACTGGTACAAGCAGCCCCCCATAAGCATTCCACTTCCATTAGCAGTGACATAAAAAACCCTAATGCAATCCATCTGAAGTAAATAACCTAGTGAGTCATCTGATTTTCCTGGATGAGGATGAGGACACTTCTGCAGAGGAGATGTCACTTAACAGCAGTGCAGGAATGCTGCTGTGGCTGCTGCAGTCGGCCACCTGTGTTATACTGTGGCCTGGGTTAGAAGGAGGAGGAAGTGTGTGAGCCATGTGTGTTATATGTGCCACATGATGTCATGCTGATGAAGAGACTTTGGATGGCTCCAGCATTGTTCATTGTGATTACTGATGTGTGCATGTGTGTGTGTGTGTCTGTATGCGGTGCACCTGTGTAGTGCGAGACTGGGGAGTGATCTTATATGGCACATGTGGATAATCTAGTCAGTTTACTTCACTGTTTGCACCTGTGATAAGGAAGGCGTGGTATGGAAAACAGCAGAGAGCAAAAAAACAAGGAGGGAGGAATGTGTGAGAGGGAGAGAGAGCTAGAGAGAGAGAGAGAGACGAAAGTGTGATCTGACTTCTGAGGAACTCTACTGGTGATTCATTCTGTTACACATGGAGCGATTCACTCCCTGTGCAGCTGTGCCGGCCACATGCGCAATATGATTTCACAACATCTTCCCTGTCCTTGGAAATTCCTTTTTTTCAAGCAGCCCTCTCACCCCCTTCCCTCCTGTCAGTGTGCTGGCGGTGTTGTTCTGACAGAGAGGCAGGTGCACGACTTAGTCATTCTTCTCTTCCCCAAATGGCTGTGTGCTTCACCAAAGCTTTAGTCAGTTAGAAGGGCTTGACCGAGAAGCCCTGTCAGAGTCATGTGTTTATCATGCAGTTGATGGTGTTGTTGTTATCACTCGGCTCATCACTGCTTCTGTACTTGTCAACAGCCAGCTGGGAGCAGGATGCTGACGCCTCAGCCACAGAAACTCAAGTGACTCAGCAGTTCTGGTTCTCAGTTGTTGCTCTTTGCCCTGCAGTGTTAGTTTATCTTCACAGTATCAGTGTCTCTCTCTCTAGGATTTGATCCGCCGCTCCATGTCCAGTTGTGACCCGGGGAGCGTCTGTGGGATCCCACCCAGGATGACGAATGTGTGCTGGGGCTGTGAATCATCCCACAGCTGCCCCCCCCACCAACACACACGCACACACACACACACACACTTTTACCGGCTCCAGCTTTGCAGGAGCAACACAGCCAACATTCAAACTGTTTAAAACAAACCTAAGCTCATGACGGTGAGGAAACTGAAGTCACTTTTGCACTTGGAAGACACCACGTTCACTCATCCAGGAACACAACTGTTCTGGATAGATTAATCTGCACTCACGTGAGACACAGCATCTGCAGGGCTCGATTTTGTTGACGTTGCCTGACAGTGCATTTTGGTGCAGAAGCTAAGTATCATAGACATTAAAGTGTTTAAAAAAAACTCTGCAGCAGAGTCATCAGCTAAACCCTGGCCCCATGGCATTTAATTCAAGAGGCTCATAAATGATTTCGCCCCTGACATGCTTATGTTTTTTGAATGCAACAGGGATACAATCTGCAGCAACACTGACCTTATTACCGTACTCTGATCTAGAATCAGCCTTGACAGGACTGCTCGAGATTAAGTAAAGTTTCTATGTCAGTGTCAAAAATATAAAGCTGTGTTTCTTGTATCAGTGAATTCAGTCAACGTTTGCCACTGAGTCAGTGTTTAGCAATGTGTGTATTCACGTGAGGTACAGAAAGGTATGAGCTTATACCCTGAACTGAACCATTAGAATTGCTATTACCAGTTCTTCGTCTGCCTCACAAGCCTTGAACATTAACTTCACACCCACACAAGAAGCTTTTCAGCCACTGGGTCTGTTGGAGAGTCTTGAAGACAAGATTTGCTACCTTGTTAAACAGAGCCAACCCACCTGACAATAACAGATAATCATAAAAAGTGGAAAAGGAATATAACAAGAGCCACACTTCTGCTGATTAAAGTCATAATGATAACAACAATTTTATTTTGACAGAGTTATTGTACATTGGCAGATCTCAAACCAGTATCATGCGTTCTCAATGAAAATTTTCTGCTTAGTCAAAGTCATGAAACTACCTTCAGCATAATTATGCAAAACATTGCTTTAAATGTTGCTGTAATGTTTAAATCATGTGTGGAGGTGAAGCAGGCATTGTCTTGGTTACATCAGACAGGTGGATGGTATCTTTATTGACAGATATTAACATTTAATGAATATAACGTGCTTGATATAGAGTTAAGAGCTATAGGCCTACTCATTGTTTCGTGGAGCATTTCAATTCCTAATCCTTCTCTCCACCTACATGCACACACACATACACACACACATACATCTCTTATCCCTCTTCGCGCCGAAAGAGCCAGCAGGAGAAACTGAAAGAAAAGAGAATGGGCCTTCGAATGGCGAGGAATGAGAGTTGAGTTGAGGAACAAGTGAGTGAGCTGGAGAATGAGAAAATGAGAGGGAGAGACAGCATGGATTCTTTTCTTTGGGGCCTTAAAGACATGTTTCCCTCAGATGTTGGCTCTTCTTCAGATGCTAATGGTTCACTCTTATTCCCAAGCTGGGCCTTAGCATAACAATGCAGTGGAAGTGAAAGAGCTAAACCTCTGCTTTCTTTAAGAAGCCAAAGCTGGGCTTTTCTTGTGGACTAATGCCCCTCTCTCTCTTTGTGCTCCCAGTGAAAGGCCTGTGGAACGCAAAGGCAAGGTGATCACAGAGTTTACTGAAAATGAGACTGAAACAACACATGGGCCTGGACTAAAATTGCATTGGTGAAGTCATTGTAAGACAGGAGAAATGCCCAAATATAGAGCAGTGAGTTGGCTGGCCCGGAGCCAGAGTACTCACTCTCTTGACTATGATGACAGCAGTCATTTTGAATATTATCAGCTTTTGCTTTTAAAGCTGTTCTGAATTATGTCTGCTTGAAGGACTCCAACCCAAATGTTATGACTGTGTGTCCTGTGCTGACTCCAACATGCCAGAGTCCCATCTGAAAAGCAGTTGTGAGCCTGAAGGGTTTTTGGATGAACTGTGGCCTGACCATGACCAGGCCCTAGTAGATACTGTTGTAAGGCCCTGATAACCGCTGATAGTAAACGGAGAGCATATGGTTTTCTGCCCTATCATTTATCAGGGAAGAATGAACAGGACCAGAGGTAAAGGACATGCAGGAGGACATGTAGATACTGTACAGCTCATACCGGCTGAGCTGAGGCGTGATGACTTCAACTTATCTGTGTTTGTGCACAGTCAAACTGTTCCTCCTTATTATATGTCATTCAAATTTCTGCCTCTCTGCTTAAGTGGTTCTTTCAATTTTGGATCGTTCTCAAAGGGCACATTTTGAGATGTGGTTTCAAGGCTGGTTGGCGTTTTACGACTGCATGTTTATGACATAGATGCACATAAAAATATTGTACACTGAAAATATATGTTACAGTTTAAAAGAAGCAGTCTGTAATTGTTTAATGTAGTTAATACTGTAACAGAAGTGTGAGCTGATCTGACGCAGGGAGATGAAAGTCAAACAGGAAAAAATTTGATGTTGTGCATAGGAGATATTAACCAAAAAACAATGATATATACAATATGACATACACAATACATAAGTAGTGAGTGTATACCTGTTGTAAAGAGAAGCTGGGGTGAAGTCAAAAAGTACTTGCATTGTGATATGAATTAAAAAGGTGTTACTACCATGTGAACTCTAAGAAATCCAAATGAGGCTTCATCTGTTGTCCTTCAGACCTGACGACGACAATGGACGACTAAGTACCCCCCAATTACCAGGTTTTAACCCATTAACACCTCTGATGTCCTCTCTTTTTTCTCTCCCCCTCAACCCCCCTCTCTCTCCCTTTATGCAGATGAAGTCAGTCCAGGTGCAACACAGAGGAAGTTAGCACCTCCTCACCACAGCAACTCACTCCATTTACATGCAAAGCGATGGGCTTAGTCAGAGAATGTGTGAACACAGGTGTGTGTGAGTGGGACGTGGTGGAGGATGTTGTCACGGGAGCCACTAATCTGTTTGTCCTGACGTGCTCTGTGCTTGCTCAGATACTGTTGAATCGTGGTATTGTGTAATTAGATGTTTGGTGGAGACACATTTCAGTTTTCTATTGTAAGAGACTACAGAGGGAGAGGAGCAGCTGAAAATATGCCTTGCACAAACACAAGCCTGCATTTACTTGTGCTGAATCGAGTGTTTTGTGCTCTCTCATTTGTGTGTGTGTGTATATGTGTGTGTAGGTTGAGAGGAAGTCAGTGGTGGCACCCAATGTCATTTGAAGCGGAGCGCCTGGCGCCACAGCATCAGCATCATCACTCACTGGTGCCAGGCTCATTTTTATAAGCACTCACTAAATGACACACAGCTGGCGGCATGGAGACAGCTGTCACTGCCGTCACTACGCCCTAATCTGTCTCTCCCTCCCTCTATGCGTCTTTGCCTCTCTTTTCCTCCTCTCTCACACTCTGGTGTTCAGCTGGAGTTGCCTCCCTTCCTCCTCCCTCCTCCCTCCCTTCAGGATCCAGACTTCGTGGAGCCGAAGCTGCAAAAACTCACTTCCTGGAGCTGGTGTTCACTTCCTTTTCTTTTTGTGGGACTTCCTGTGCTGCCTCTGTGATCAGACCGGTCAGAGCTGACTCTCTGGGAGAGACTTCCTGATGCACAGACAGCTGGGGAGATAATTCTCTTTTTCTGCCTTTGTCAGGATTTTTTTTCCTATCTCTCTTTCTGTGTCTCCAGAGGTCTTCTTTCCCCCCGTACTGTTTTTCCATTCACTCTTCTAAGCTGCAGGTTTATTTTGATATGATGCAAAGCGAATCTGATCCCCCAGAGATAAATCATTTTCTGAGCGGGCAGACCTATGAAGCACGACGTCACAGGAAAATGAGCCTAACAGATATCATCCATCCTAATGATATCAGACCAGGGCACAAGCCGCAGCTCATACCTGCTGATCTGGAGAGAATATCTTGCAATATTGCACCAGGCTGTCCCATCCATTAGTGCTGGTGTTCACCTCATCCAACACCTCACCCTCCCCTCTGGCAGCGAGTGGAGGAATGTAGTGGGTGTGGGTGTGTGGGCCCTGGTAGCGAGCAGAGACTGGCTCTAGTAGGTACGCCAAGCCCGAGAGCAGGCTCCCATGATGGGGCAGGCAGGACAGAGCACAGACAGCTTGTTAGAAGGAGGCCTCAGTGGGTGAGTAAACACAGGCCTGCAGAGAGAAACAGAGAGCGATAGAGTAAAAAGACCCATAAGGAGCGGGAGTGTAGGAGGTGTAGGAGAAAATATAGTTTGATTTCAGACGCCGCTCTGTCTAAGCCGTTGGTGTAACCCATCCTCCAACACATCACCCATCATCCATGAGTGTTTTTTTTTTTCTCATTGTGCAATAGTGCAACGCTTTTTTATCTCCCAAATGTGTCATTAAAAAGAAAAAAATGAAGCTCCTGACAAAAGCATCCACTGCTTTTTTTTCCACCACTTCCTCTCCCTATGTCCATCTGGCCACCTGGGCCACTGGTGGCAACAGTGTGGCTTAGGTCCAAGGTCAGGCCAGAGGAGAGAGGGCAGCAGGGAGCAGGACTAGCCTGGGGATGGAGGTATGGGATCCTGGGGTGCCGGCCAACATAGCCTAAGGAGAGGCTATGGACCTACCGAGAGCCAGTATGCCACCTCGACGTCCCCCCACACAGAGGCCAAACTGTGAGAGGCTCCTTTGAACCGAAGGGATGTGGCTCACATATGGGCTCCTTCCAGACAGAACATGTTGTGTGTCAGCAGGCTCTGTGCTTTGTGCAGTGGACAAATGGGTTTAGTGTGTTGCACCTCTGTTTGCACGGCTGCTCTCATATGTTTGAGGTTCTCTGAGGGGAATGACCTTGCAGGGGCAATAAATAGCTGGACTGGATAACTAGTGTTGTTTCACCTTAACACTCACTCTACAGTCAAACAAGCCCAAGGGATACCTATTGAAGTGTAGGGGTGCTGAAGGTTTATATCACCTCTGTTAACATCTACACAGATTGTATCAAGGTGTCTAGAATCTGAACTATGCAAAAGGCCTAAAAACAGACAAGTGATACAGAACAAGTGAGGGAACCTTGGGAGATAGCGGTATCTTGTAACAACCTCTGGCACTTTCACTTTCCTTACACAATGAAAATAACAGCAGCGCCGATACAATCTCATTCTCAATCCATCATAATTAGATGATGTAGCTAGTTTTTGGGACTCATTCTCCAGGGCGGAGGCCTGTGGAGGGAGGGGGGAGGACGAGGCCTGCGCCCTGGACATGTTCCGACGGAATCCCCCATCACTGCCGTGCTCTGGCCCTAGTCCGCCTGGCTCGGTCAGGCTGGCCGTTCCCTGGAGTGCTGAGTGACAGGAGTACACGGAGGCCTCTCCACACGTCCCCCACTTCCTGAGCTACTGCTGGGCTCGGCAGCCTCTGGGAGCTCCACATGGCAGCAGGCTAAGTACACACACAGGAAGAGGTGACATCTGAAACAGCAAATGCTGCAATGGTTTGTTTGTCATCTCTTCACACCGGTGAAAGTTTTGAGTGTGTCCATTGTATCGCAGGACCGTCTCATCGCACTGAGGTGCAGACCAGTATCCAACATTTCAAACTCAAAATAAATATTTCTACTTCATAAAACTGCTTTAAAACACATGTTAATACCAGTTTCTCTATCATTTCCGTGACACTCCATGAGAGACAGTGTCAGCCTTTGAAAGAATACAAAGTATTACCAGCTGGCCTATTTATCTACAATGACACTCAGCAAAGAACCGTACATATATAAACATTTTCAGCTGAGAGAACAAGTATGTTGATAAATGTGTGCTAATACGCTGATACAGCCACACAACAAAAGAGCTCTAATGTGATTATTTGACATGCAAAACTTTTATTTTTAGCCTCAAATCATAGAAACGTGCTTGATAATTCCATAAAAACATCTAATGATGAATTCAAATACTTCCAAGGTATTAATCAGCTTAGCCTAGAATGTTTTTTTCATATAAAAGGAGATGCTTTAGGAGAGCTCAGGGATGAATGTGTAATGAGCTCGAAATAACCTAAAGCCCTTTTTTTCTCTCTTTTTCTCTTCTCTGTGTCCTCCCTCCCTCCTCCCCTCTCTGTCTTTTTTTCTCCTCTTTTGGGAAACATGCCTTTCCCAGCTGCACAGCCCCCACAGCGCGAGGCCAGGCCAGGAGCACAGCTGGCCAGACTTGGTGGAGCCAGTCGACAGGCGCATGGAGCGCAGCCCGCCCAGGGCCCGCTTCCTCCGCAAACATGCCCAGGTGTGGGGCCTCCGAGCTGGGCTTCTGATCTCCACCAAACAGCACTGTGTGTGTGTGTGTGTGTGTGTGTAGGGAGGGACGATGAGATGAGGGATCAAGAAGGCAAAAGGGGAGGAAGAGGAGTAGAGAGGGAGGGGGGTAGGGGGTGGTGGTGGGGTGTCATGGTGTGGAGGAGTGTGTATGTGTGTGTGTGTGTGTGGGGGGGGGGATCTGCTGAAGCTGTGTCAACACTGTGTTAATGTGTGTGAGTATGTGTATCTGTATCTGCATGTGTTTGTGTTTCGGGAAGTGAGGGGTCACCCCTGGGGGAGACAGTGGGCAACAACAATTACTGCAGCATTGTAGCTAAATTGTGTCTGAATTGTTCGTCCCTGCCCACAGTCAGTGTGTGCCAGCAGAGAAAGGCTTACAGCGGGTACGTAATTACCGAGCAGTGGTACATTTGAAAGATGCAACAACTGCTTGTTAGCATATAATAGAAAATAAACGGTCACCTGCAGGATGAGTACACACTCAGCATAGACGGCTGTCTGAGGAAAGTAATTCTGCACAGATTACTGCTTACATTACCCTCCACATTTAACCATATCAGACTAGATTTCGAGATTTCTGTTGCGCTCCTTGAGCTCTGGCCTTAACACACTTAAACAAAAACACACTTGTGAATGTAGTCAGCTCAGGCCACAGCGCTCGCCTGAGTAACTCTCCTATAAATCACTTCATAAATCACTGCACAAATGTACACTTAAACGATTTCAGATTGCTTCGTAACAGTGACATTACCTGTGGCTGATTTGATATGCAACCCCCTCACTTCGCTCTGTTTTTTTTTTCTTTCTTTTAACTGCGTTACAACTGACGGTGACCTCACACTGGCCTGGTTGAGATCCAATTCAAGCATTTAACTTTTTAACCAGATTCCAACACACACATGGGCCTTCAAATGCCTGCGCACGCACTCACAGGAACGGCTTCCACACACTGCACCAGATGAAACGTAGTGTAACAGGAGGCGTATGAGCTGGGGTCAGATCAGATAAGATGAGGCCAGACAGCCTCAGATAAGCTCTTTGAACGCTTCTATCTGCAGCGTCAGGAAGACGCTCTCCCCTCCAGCCGTTTCACATGATGACTGCTGGCCAGGCGGCTGCTGCTGGCCTGGTTGTGGCCTGGCCCTGCTACTAATTAACTGGGAGAGCCCAGGGCCCTCTGACTGACTGCCTTGTCTCTTGCAATCCCCCCCCCAACTTCAGGATTGCTCATGCATGCACGCTAACAGACACTCATGCAAATGCACACATAGACACACTGATTCCTATCTGTTGTGGACCCCAGGAGGATCTTAGATGGTGTAGGTGGCCCTCTTGTGGTACAGAATGGAGGCTGTGGAGTATAAGATGAGCTCCACAAGTCTTTTTCTCTCCTCCTCTGAACAGATATGGCTGCTGCCTCATAGTGAAACTGATGCCAAGGCTTGAATCTAAGTTACTTTCATTATCAAATTATCTGTCAGATATTGTCAGGATTAGGCGATTCATCATTTGGTCCCAGCCAGTTTCCAAAGTGTCTTTGGGAAAAATCTGACACAGGTCTGATAATCTGAAAAATTTGAGTTATGATGAAGTTAATTCTGCATGTGGAGTCAGTGTTACTGTGTTAAGCTTATACCAATCTTCTTACAGCCACTTAAAACTGATGGTCAGTTGTTACTAGAGCCACTTTTATATAACCACTAGTGTTGAAATAACCACATCAACAACTGATGTAAAGGAAATATGACGGGAGACTTGAGTACTTGACTGACAGGGTAACATGAAGGGGAACCAATCATTTAGTCCATCACAATTTCCCAGATCCTGAGGTGACATCTTCAAAATCTGAAAATATGCAGTTCACAGATCTAAACTGCAAACTCTAACATTACAGAAGCTGCAATCAGAGAATATTTGATTTGCTTTAATAAAGGTACTTTTTATTGGCAGTATCAGCTAATCATTTCAGCATTCCTGCTGACTCATCAACATCCCTCTCAGTCTGTTTTCATCATGTGAAGGCACAGCATTGGTGCTGTTAACAAGAGACTGATGGCGACAAATCTCACAGCACTCATGTTGTTGAGTCTTGTGCACTTCATTGTCTAATGTAAGCTTCTGATTACAGTCCGGTCGGAGGTCTGTGCAGTGCTTCAGCAGCGCTCCCCTCCCACAGTGCAGAGGTTAAAGCCCAGTTAACCTCATATGTCCAGGAGCATTCCTCAGACTGTCAGCTGTTTTTATCCTGAAGCGTCCCATGAGGGTCTGCGCCTTGATGCTGGGAAACCTCCCTATGTATCCCCAAGACAAGGAACAACAGAATCAAGGTGTTTGAACAACGACAAAGTGCACACACACACACACACACATACATATGGAGAGGGAGAGTGTGTGACTGACTGACTACTGGAATTTCACAATGATTAAGCAAGCAGGGTATATTTAGGAGGATCAGCTGGGATTTGTGTATGTAAGAGTGTGTGAATAGGTGTATTTGTGTGTGTTTCAGTTACTGTGTTTGTGTCTCTAGGTCAGACTAAAAATGGGGGCTTGCTCACCTGTTCACACACACACACACACACATACACACACACAGTGGACAGAGGGGGAAGCAGCCTGTTTTCACAGGGCCGCAGTCACGGCTGAGTGTACACACACATACACACACACACACACATATACAAACAGAGACACATACACTGACCTCCACATTTTTTTCTCAGCGCTCACCTGTTTGTTCAGAGGATGTCTGCAGCCTGATCAACTTAAACACAGCACCAATGTTTCCACGCTACCTGTTTGAACAGCTGAGTGAAGCGTTGACTTTAGCACTTTGCACAATAGCACAGGATTGGTTTGGATACACACACAGGCCTCCTCCTCCTGTGTTCCCTCTGCTCGCGTGGACTTGCGTGGATGTGATAAACACTGCCCGGTGACCCAGTGAAAGACCCCCCCCCCATTCAAAATAGCTCATTCTGGTTTGATGGAGTACAATAAGAAATCTGGTTTTAAGTGCATGTTTGTGGTCTGCATTGCTTACTATATATGGGCTGTGCCTCCCCGTCCAACATCTAATTATGTGTTGAGCACTGATGGGAAAGGATTACACATACACACACACTCACATCCAGCAGGAATCTGTAATTGCGTGAATGCTCTCTGTGGATGTTGGAGTGGATGTCAAGTATGGGAAGCAATGTGCTATTGAAGGAATGCCCTGGTGCCAGTGAGACTAGGGAGCAGAGCGGCAGACGAGTTGTGGTGGAGCAAAAACAGGAGAGACGGCAGCGTTTATGACACCAAGCTGCATTCCTCTCTGATCTGGAGGCAGCTGTACAGTGGTGGGCATCATGTCCATTTAGAGGAGAATGCAAAACACACACTTAAAAAACAAGAGGCAAAAAAAGGACATATACATGGAAAAGGGTGGTAACTTTTAAAACTTGGACTTTTCTGCCTCATATAGGCAGTGAGGGAGACTATTACAGGCGTAACGCGGCACAGCGGGCTCATCGGCGTCCGTCTGTCGCTGGCCAGCCTGTTTTGGGGGTCCGGGCGGAGGGGTTTTGTGGCTGCGGTGCAGCCTGAGGCCTGGCTGGGCTGATTTACAGGCGGCGTGGGGACATGTGCTGGGGATACTCCCAGAGCTGCCTGGTGGGGGCCAAAACAGCCACACTGCTGCTGCCTGCACATCTGGAGTCTAGACTGAGTGGCTCTGCCGAGCGCCTCACTCCCTCCCTTCTTCCCACTCCACATCCACATCCATCCATCCATCCCTCTGCCTCAGCTGCTCTGTCCCCCCTCCCACCTCCATCCACTGTTTGTGTAGCTGCCGGGGCTCAGTTGAAATTTAAGATCAGCTCTCACTTTTTCCTCTCTCCCACTCACTTTCCTTCACCCTTGTCTCTCTCTCTCTTTCTTACCCAGCCTCCAACACATCTGATGAAGGGCAAAATAGTCAGAAAAAAAAAATGAATGCACGTCACGGAACGCATGTGGAAGACATCATAGAGGGGATTGTTATTCCTCTCCCTCTGAAAGCCGGAGCCTAAGTGTTCACAGGGGGACCCTCCAGTGATCTTTCAAGGAATTGAGGATCAGGATCCCGAGCCAAAGAGCGGTCATATAAACATATTGGCTCCGACACACGTAATAAACATCAGCACGATAAACATGATACCTTGTGTACTCACTCTCTCTCTCACTCTCTCATACAGCCTTGGTTTTAATGGTGGCTCCTGTTGGCTCCTGTCAGGACAAATGTTCCTTGCTCTGCTGAGGACCTTGTAAAGATGAAGGCAGCTGTCCGATCTGACACTCGTGCGCTTTATCCTCCCCTCTTTTACCTCCTCACTTCCAACACAAACACACCTAGATACACAGATACCCAACACTTTTCTCCCCTCACTTTGTCTCACTCACAGGAAGAGATTAAGTTTCTTACATTAATGTTTTTTCTTATGTTATATACATCACGTAAGAGAGCAGTCATTAGCTTTGTATGGGAGTCCATAATGTGTAAAGAGAGACATACACAACGTGATGGATGAAGCGCCCGGCTTCCTAAGATGAATACGTTTTGGTGGGTTGGATGGTCTTCTTGGGAGGTAGTTAGGAACTTCTGTGTTCTAGATGATGGGTTCATGGATTCTTATGCAAATGATCCACTGTGTCTGATGATGGCTTTAAATGGTTTTAAATCTTATAATTGCTTCATGCATCAGGGTTTCCCCTTGGCACATGAGCACAATCAAAATTGTGTCTCCCTTTTAAACAGTGGAAAGTTGTAGCAGAAACAGCCTTAGCCTGTCAAAGGATCCAGAGAGGCAGGCGTCAGTCTAATTTACTGCAGACAAACAGCGACCTCTCTTTCTTTCCATGTTGCCTGATTTCCTCTCACAGCAATGAACATGAGGTTTTTTTTTTTTTTTTTTACTGCCATGTTCACCCATTCCCATTCACACCGTGTCATACACTGAAGGATAAATGGCTGCGTTCAACTCTCTGGTGTTAAACAGGTCGTAAAAGTGGCTACGTGATACTCTGCAACAAAGCCTGAACCTGTGCGGCTGCTCGCCTGACTGTCGCCTGCCTGTCTCCCCCTCCCCTCAAATGGAACAAATTATCCAGCTACTTGAGTAAAACAAGGTAATATTCATTTTAGATAGAAGTAAAGAAAGAAAGAAAACATCTGGGTAGCACTGGTTAGTGTTTGCCTTCTCTGGAAGCCATTAGAACAAACAGTGTTCCTACTAAACGGTCTTCTTTCTCACTCTCACGTTTCACTCTGGTTGAACCTTGCACATCCTCTCACCACCTGCGTCGGCTCTGGTTCCCACCCGACTTTCTTTGTCATGGGACAGATATGGATGGCTACGACGGTATACAACAGGAGTTAGCATGAAAGAGAACAAGTAGTCTGGAGTGCCAGAGGTGACCTCAGTTCTTCAGATTACAGGTGCAAATCCGCGACATGGCTCTCACCTGTGTCGCATGACAAAGGCTGAGGAGACAGGTTCGCTGCTCTGCATGAGCAAGAGTTTGAAAGTTCTCCATAACTGCTTTAAGTGCCAAGTTGACCCTGCCTGATGTGAGACACAAAAGCTTTTCTCCTCTGACGGACTAAAATATCTTCTGTTGGTCACTGACCTTAAGCTAAAACCAAAGTTTTATTCAACGGAGTATCATAAAAAGCCTTCTTTGACATTTCCAAACAATGTAGCTGGGGTCAAAACTGCTGCTGACGTACTTATTTTTGCTCCATTGACAGCCACAAATAGACCTTAATGCCAAGTGATTTACTGTATACCAGACTGAGAGGCAGCTGAATGGATTTTGTTATTTTAAGACTAAGTGCTGAATCATATTGTCCTAGTGAGACCCATATATTGCACAATAAATGTGAATGCTCTAAGATAGAGGGTGTTTTGTACTCATGAGTTTTCTCCTCCAGTTTTGGGTGACCTGTTGTTGCACAATAAGCCACCAGCTGGCTACCTAGGCGTGTGCGCTGTTGCTGTGTGTTGAGACCTGCCGATTGGCACAACGGAGCGCGTGAATCATCAGGCTTACTGATGCAACACCACTGTCAAGCTGAGCCTGTCCAACGCCCTACTGGGTGAGGCTCAACAGCAGAGGTGGTGCAGCCACCAGACTGGTATGAACTGTGTTTGTACTCAGACTTAGGCAAATACAGGCTCACCATGTTATCCGGGAGCTTAGAATACATTCTGCCTGGTGATAAAATCAGGCATGAAGAATTGCAGTGAGGTTGCTGCAGTAGGTGAGAAATGACGTGCATATGATCCGACTGCTGATAAAGTGGTGATAAAATCACAAATAGAGGTGTGAGGAACAACTACTACACAGCAGTAGTTGGAGAGCATTGCTGCACATGTCACCAGATTTGACAAATTCAACTAATATCAAGACTGATTAATATTAATGCTTTCTTAACAATCCCAGTGGTGCCATCCATTTAAAATTTAAGGTGTAAGAGTTTTTCTTTTTTTTTTGGTGTTGCTGTGCCAAAATTTCCCATTGAGACAAATTGTCAGCAGTAACTCAGTACAATGTATCGTGCTCTCTTGACTTAATGCACTCTCTGTCAAGTTGCCTAAGGATAATGTCTTCAAAGCAATGGACTGATGAGAATCTTGGGAGATAAAGTTGCTTTTATCCAGTACTAAAAAAATGGATGCGGTGGTTTGTAAGATCAGAGTGGGCGGTTCCACTGTCGCCACCTTGGCACTGCCTGACTCCTCCTAAATTTTAAAAATGGGCAAAGACGGGTGGGCCATGTGTGTGGCTACGACTTTGGTGCATGCAGGTTTACTAGCTGTGGTAAGCATCCACTCCTGTTAGCACAGCTGGGCCTCTTGCTTGAAGGCTAGCCCAAGGCTAATTAACTATAGGCCAGCATGGCAAGCCAGGCATGGTGAGTGCAGTGTGCAGACACAGATGCCTGCTAATCAGTGCTAACATAGGCTAAATAAAAATAATACAAGCATTTCACACAACTCAAAATGCAGGTGCACAGACCTCCTTATATATATGTATGTATGTATGTATGTATGTGACTGCACAGCAAGGCTGGTTATTAGTCAGGCTGTAAACACAAATCTGCTGTAAAGGTGGGTTTTAACACATGAGTTTATGAAGATTTACTCACCTTTGGAGCCAGCCATTAGAGGAACTGCAGTCTTTGTCTTTTACTATGTTTTGGGTCGATATAAACAGCTAACGAGGAGCTGTCTTTAAGAACAGATGGACAGCTAGAGGTGAACTAGAAAGTTGAGGAGAGAGAGGAGATTACATGTAAATAATGAATCACATGAACTCAGGTTGCTGTAGTAAGAACTGAGCCAAAGTGATATAGGCTGCACCAGGTTAGTCCCATTTAGAACTATTATTAATAGCAATATAGTGAGATCTCTAAGGCGGCACAGGATAATGATGTGATATTTATTCAGACTGCTTGATCACCGCGGTCTCATGAGCCAGTCCCTCTGTGACCCCGACTGAAACAGTTTCAATTTCAATGTGTGGGAATTTAAAAGGCAGTATATTTGAGCAGAGCTGCAAAACATGATCTTTTAAAAGGTCAGCCTTTCAAGTGATCAAGTGTGATCATGTTAAAAAGTACCAGAATTTACATGATACATTTGATTAAATGTTGTTTTTGGGTTTGAATGTGGGAGTAAGGTGAAAATGAAAGAGTGACATCAGTGGTCATGCCTTGTCAGGTAGAACCAGACGAGCTTCAGTGATAGCTGAAGTGTTTTCTTAGCACTGACTCAGACGGATCATATCAAAATAAAGATCATTGTTCCAAAATCTCTGTGAGTGTGTCTCTGAGCCTGTGTGTGCATGTGAGGCAGCATATGCCAAACGAGTCAGTCTCACTGACTGCGTAAAGTGCTTTACTGTGTATCAGTCCCAGTTGTAAATGACTCCACTGTGTTAACCTGGTTTGTTACAAGCTGCCTTAAGAGCGTTTTTTACGGCTGTGTTATGACGTCCCGAATGCGCCGCTGTCTGCAGGTGGCACTTAACCTTTCACTCAACTTGTCCAACTGTATCCATCTCCTTCTCCTTCACTTGTGGTTGTTGGTCTCATCTTACTTTTGATTCAATGAGTTCAACATCCCATCATACATCTCTGTGTGCATGCGTCTTCGATCATCCGCTTCTTCTTGACATTGGTGATCTCACTGAGCCCGTGACAGTGAAGCAAACATTTGCCAGGAGATACTTACCAAACTCACAGTAATGCCTGTAATAACAGCTCTATCACAACAACAACACACAGAGACATATTTAAAAAGATTATGGGCTTGTCATCCTGGGTGTGGACTGTTGTTTCAGGGCTTTACCATCACCTTGAGAAAACGTGCAAACATAAAGGGCAAAGCTGTCATTCGGTCTTCATGGTTACAATAGTTTTCTCGACTGAAAATAGGAGTGCTAGTGTGGAGCAGTGTGGATGAGACTCAGCTCATGTGTATGAGGCCTCTCTTCCAGGAGCTCGGTGCCTCTGGGAAATAATGAAAAATAAACACAGAGCCTTGATGTTGACTCAGAGATAAGTGATCCACAGGTTATTACTGCACTCCCCTCTCTCCTGCTCTCCCATGGCTCTTGGATGAGTTTATGTAATCTAAGCAGATAGCCCACCCACCCTCCTCCACTTTTAACCCCCCCCCCCCCGGTCTCCAGGGTGAAGGATGTCAGATGCTACTGTCATGTCTCATTTATACCTATTACTTTGCGGTTGTAATGGCTTGATGGAGGGTGTTTATGATACTAATCTTCCTGAGCTGAGGTTTGTCACCCAAGGTCAAAATCAATAAATGTAACCTGATGAATACAAATCATAAACCAATGCTGTTGTTTATTCCTCAGTTCTGCAGCATCCTTTGGGTGTAGTTATAGACGGGTTGGCTCTAACTGTTGTGTTAATGTCATCAGTAAAGATGTTGCACATGAAGGGATTTGGGGGGGGGGGTTCTGTTAATGCTATTATTTCTAAACCCCCTTTAGTTTTGACACCAGATTTTTAATAATATTCCCCAGTCTGCTCTTACGATTAAGGTGTTAAACTACTTACTTCAGTGCATATGTTCATGTTCTGTCCCACGTAATACAAACTGTAATGAGATTTAAGGGGAGTCTGCACTGAAAGATGTTTGTTCCTGACACCAAAGATAATTTCAGGGAAATACTTTTGTCAATCTCAAAAAGACACCCTTGAATAATAATACCTGGATACCCAACATAAATATATAAATACATACAGCTTTGATATATGTAATCATGACTTTCACTGGCTCACAGAGAGTGGAGGATGGAAAGGCGGATGTCAGGGAAAATCCACTAAGAGTTTCTGATTGATGTAAAGGGATTAAATTATTACGATAGATTAGCCCACACACCTCACATCTATAATTCACCCAGTCAACTGCAGCCTGAACAAGCTTTCATAACACTGACAAGTCATTTTTTTGGTGGCGAAATGCAGGTATACTCTCATTTCTCTCTGTCCTCTCAGGTGAACCTGATCCAGTGCAGGTCGGTTCTGCCTAAATCGGCACTATTTGAGAAAATAATCCAAGAAGGTGGCGCCCTCTTGTGTCTAAAACCGGTCACTGTGAATTATGTTTTTTGTTTGGGTGTTTGCTTGATTGTTTTTTAATTCAGGATTTCTACCACAGTCCTAACAATAAATTAATGTGTTTACTATACTTACTATACTAGCCTTAAGGTTTCAGTCACTGCGGACATTTTGAGCGCCACAGCACGAAAAACAGAAATTTAGCATTTATAACTTATATTAAATATGACTGACATTGGTTTGACATCCTGATGCTGAGGTAAGATTGAAATATGCAAATGTGAAGTAATTATCAATAATATTATTGCCTGCTGAGATGTAAAAACCCGGTACAAACTCGACTGATCGTCGTAAAACAAATGACCCAACTACACCTGTAACCGAATAACAATTCACGTATCAATGCGCTGCCGTTAACCGCTAGCTTACCTCGCGGACCTGAAATAAGCTAATTCTTGGCTTTTTTTTTTTTTTTTTTGTCGATAAACTGTTATTAAACTCGTGAAAACTCGGCGTTAACCCATTTGTGTACTTTTATTAACACATAGTAGTTGACCAAGGCATCGTTAACTATCGGTAGATGTCGCTACGAAACAGTACAAATCCGTGCAGCAGGAGGTTTTACTGCTGTCCACCTCAGGTAAGGATATGGCATAGGTGTGTGACTGTGTGTGTGTGTGTGATGCTGTGTATTAAAGTTTTGCAGAGCATCAGGTGTGTTAGGTTTATGAGGGAAAAAGCAGACAGAGAAGACAAATCCAGAACTGGAGCTGTCTATTCACGATTTAGGCCTGTATTTTCAAAGGTAAAGTCAGAGTCAGAGTCAGATACAGCAGGACAGTTTGGGGTGTCTT
Organism: Caranx ignobilis; assembly: GCA_021432705.1. Taxonomy (NCBI): domain Eukaryota; kingdom Metazoa; phylum Chordata; class Actinopteri; order Carangiformes; family Carangidae; genus Caranx; species Caranx ignobilis. Next base: position 41,523,319 of record MU269985.1, on the reverse strand, counting down.
TGACTAACAATGAAGTGAAGTGTTAGTGTTTGCAGATGTGCCACGCATACAGCACTTTCATCAGACTGTTACTCAGTGAATCTGATATTAATAGGATGTGAGTGGTGTTTGGCGATTCAATAGACTTGAATGAATTATAGATGATATGTCCTGGAAAACATTTCTCTAATCTCTGAACAAAACATTAGAGACCCCAGGAGCTCTTTTAGCCTCCTTCTTCTTCCAGCCTGCTTCAAAACATCCAGCCAAAGACAGGGACAGACTGGTGTCTGTCACAAAATACTCCCACTGTTTCTCAGATCCTGTGTTTGGGTGTGTGTGTGTGTGTGTGTGTGAGAGCCACACAGACACAGCGCAGGTCAGGTGTATGGCTCAGCCAGTTGTTTGATGTAACTGGGACGTCTGTGTTACAATAAGGTCATTCACTGCTTTACACAATGCTCTTTTTTCATAGACATCCTGTGACAAACACTGAGGTGTGGACGCTCTGTCCACTGCAGCGACCACAAAGTACCTGAGCTGAGCTGTTGGGAGTTATGCATTCACAAGGTAGGAGATTACTTCAATAACAAGAGCAATTTTACAATGTAAAAAAGCTCTCCCTTTTTATTTATTTATTTTTTTTTACATTTTTAATGTTGCTACTTACTTTATATGCTATTTAATCTTAAATTGGCACAAGCCAAAAGCAATCAATTTAAGTAACAGTACATCCTCTTCTCCTCCTCCTTTCTGCCCATGTGTGTAAAATCTGTGGTGTAACCCATCTGGATGCTCTTAACAATCCTGCGCAGTATGAAATACATACTAATAGTTTGTATAGCTTCGTGGTACTTCTTGCACTTGCAGGTACTTTACCATTTCCACTATCAGGATTATGATACATGACATACAACATTAACATTTTAAGGTTTTAATGTGTATTTTGTGTTAGTGTCACACTGTCATATTGGTCCCCTTGTGCTTTTCCTATCATGACAAGTCAGTGTTTGTTGCGAAAAAGGAGGAGCATCATGAATTGTTATCACAAAAAGTAAATGTTGTATGAAGTCTAAACTTAAGTAATATTATAATCCCCTTCAGATATGATAATAGTAATTTGAAGATGTGTATAAACGCACACTCCACGTGTTTCTTTCCAGTAATGTTTGATTTAAATGTGTGTAATATTCCCTCATGGTAAACTCACTACAAACATACCATATGTCACTGTAAATAGAACAAATTACAATCTGATCTAATCATCTAATTGAGTGTAGCACATTGCTCCTCAGCCTCTTCATGTGCAAGATTATTATAAATTCACTTCATCTCAGCATTAGATTCCTTTCGTGCACCCTGAGCTCGCTGTGTTGAACACAAGGTTGCCTTTCCTCTGTTGGTGTGCCTTTGTCCCCCCCCCTGCCTCCCCACCTCCCCCCGCCAGTCCCTCCTATCCATCCATCTGTGCTCCTCACTCGCTGACTTTGTCTCTCCTCTGAGTGTGTTCAGCCATATTGTGGTTTGAAGTGTTTCTGCTTCTAATGAGCCAATTGTTCTTGTGTTTTGTTCCCCTCGGGGAGCGTTGTGTAGCTAACAACATTCTGCTCACAACCATTTTAAAACATATTCACTGCACCGGGGAGGGATTGAGGCCAACAAAACAATAATGCCTTGGAGCATGTACAAAATGAAAAATGTGTTAATGACACACACACACACCAGCAAAGTGACAGCGCATTCTTTTCCTGTCAATTAGACCTTGGTTATTCAAAAGCAATTTGCAACTCCCTGCAGAGCAAAATGTGTGCCATCTCCCAGGCCTTACTCTGTGATTGTGTAAGTGATGCGTTCATTCCATCTCTCTGTGTGCGTCCTAGTTTGAGACATTGAAATAATATTAAGGTTAGACACAAGCCACAGTACTTTATCTACACAATGTTGTGAAAACAGAGAGAGGTGTGGGTCTATTTGAGGTGTGTGTGTGGGTGGGCGGGTGGGTGTGTATGCTTCTTGATATGTGCCTATGACCATGTACAAGGGGTATTGATACAGCTGGCATTCAAAGCCCTGATTAATTGCCATGACATTTGGCAAATGCCATATCCCATGCTGAGTGCTTGGTTAATGGATGTCTGCCCATTGCAGCCCCAGCGTCGGCACTTTCTCCTCCTATTTTTCCTCCCCTCTCTTTCTCTCCCTCTGTTCCTCCATCCTGATCTCCTCCTCCTCTGCTTCATAAAAGGTTAGCTGTGCTTTATCAGCAGGAATAGACACATGAGTGGACTGATCCCATGCAGCTCAGATGTCCAAGCTCCTGACAGTTCTGTCCAGTGTGGGCTCGCCATACAAAGGCTCAGCCTCCTCTCTATTTCTGACAGCACCAGTTCAAAGGTAGCTTAAGGTTATGTCCTCTCCCTTCTCCTCTTTAATCTACAGTAAATGTGTTATGATAAGAGCCCGGAAAGAGCTCTACCTTCAAGTGTGTATACCCCTAAGACCTAATTTCAGTTTGTCTCTATATCTCTAAGAAGAAGAGGAAAAAAGATATGAAGAATTAGCTTTCGTCCTCAAGTGAATTAGTTTGCTCTATCTTAATGAGGTTTGCCATGTCAGAGGGAAGAGTTCAGAGCCTGCATGCTAAACAGACCGAAATTGGAAGAGAGTATTAGCTCCTTAACTGCAAAAATACCTTCTCTCTCCAGCTCTAATTCCAACACTGCCACGCAATTACCCTTATACACAATTTTATCTTGTCACTTCAAAATGGGAATAGAAGACCAAGCAGAGGAGAAATCATCTTGTTTTCCTTTTTTCCTCTTTCTTTTTTCTTTTTGGAAAACTAATTCTAAAATCTAATTAACTGCAGAAAAACATGTCACCAGTTTGGCTGGAAACATCGAATGTAGTTATGCAAATGGACCCAAGGATTGTAGCATGTGATTTGACAGAATCTCATTCTGGACGGTGCGAGGCCAGATACAAAGATTACTCAGCCGTATCTGAGTGGAGGCAAACAGGAAGCGATGAGCCTGGTAATTTATTGTGTTGGTATTTCTCCTGTTTGACATCAGACAGCTCATTAAGGGACGAAGTGTCACCCGGGCCGGACAGTCAGAGAGGCAGACAGACAGACAGACAGACAGACAGACAGACAGACAGACAGACAGGGAGCTTTTCTCTAATGGGCCCTCCTCTGGTCTGCCTACATCAGCTCTTTCTTGCCTTTTGCGTCACCGGCTTAATCTCTGATTTTTTTAATATGAGGTGCCAAATAAGATTTTACACAATTCATCATTTTGCTTCTCAGGGGGAGAGGAGAGATGCTATTTCATCCTCCCACTTGTCTTCAGTCTGCTTACAGGGCGGTTTCTGGGCAGCCCCCGAGAGAGGGCCAGAGGACTGAGATAAGGAGCAGAGGTCTATTATACGATTTTTATGACGCGACAGAGAAACAATAGCCTCGTTTACACCTGTGATCTTGAACTTGAGATCTTGCTATATTGCTGTTAAGGTGCCGGCCGTGCTCGTTTTGCACTGACCCAAACAAAAATGTCTCTTAGACATTGATTTGGCTCTGTAACTACCTCCTCTGCCAGTGCAATGTTTCCAACCTTGAGCATGTTGTGCACAAGGAGCTAATGAAAGCTGGTGTGTTGTGACAGTCTGCTGTACAGGTGTCATTCTGCTGTAGTTGGCTGCTGATGCTGTTGGCTGGGACTGATCCATATGCTGAGAGAGTGCTGAAACTTAATTAACATTTGTCTCTGCCAGAGGGTACATGATCAAATCTACACACACAGCAAGGACGTTAGGCTGTTCTAACTCTGCTCCTCTGAACTCCACGGCCGACCCAAATGCTAATTTAAAACCACAAATCTGAGGTCACAGCCTGAATTAGCCTCAAGAAGACACGATGACAAGCAAAACATCTTTACTCTGGGAGTTTTTTCTCACAAGTATAAAAATAAACACATATTCACACACTATGTGAATGCTCCCTTGCTGCGCTGACCTTTGGTTGCGATGTCAGTTCCTACACCGCACTCTTCAGGAGCCTTCCTCACACCCGGACAGCTCCTGATTACATGTCAGCGAGTGTTTGTTTGCGGACACGGAGAGCCATACAAAAACGAAGCAAAGTCCACTCTGGTACAAACAAGTCATTAATTATTAAGGACACCAAACACGACTGCGTGCTAATCTACATAGCCGTTTAAAGCCCCTTGATTTATAATTCAGGCCGTTTTCGCACTGAAGTTGAGTGCTGCAATTGAAGGCTGCACTGGAGGGCACTTGAAACTTCACTGGGGCAAGGTGTGTGTCTTTTCACTGAGGATCCTGTGTGTAGCACAGCTCTGTGTGTGTGTGCTATGATGACACAATGCAGGGAACCGTGTGCAGATCAGGATTAAAATAACTAACAAAAAGTCCAGCATGTGCACCAAGCAAGTTCAAGCGAATGATCACTTAATTAAGTTGTAAAATTCACCCCTTTTATGGAGTAATTCAGCTCCTCTGTGTTGCCGCCCTCACTATGTTTTAAAGTGATTACAAATGTATTGGTGCTAAAAACACTGGGGTGCCTTGTTAGACAAACCCACAAGCACTTCTTATTTAATATGTGTGGCAGATATTACACTGAGTGCTGTACATTAGGAATGCAAATAACATGGCGTCAAAGGGGTTTTAGTTAATTAGCTGGAAATGTGATGCTGGCTCTGGCCCATAGCGACTTGTGTTCCTTGGGACCGTGGAGCTCGACGGGAGACCGCTCTTTGATCTGCAGATCCCACGGTCTGCGAGCAGTTCCCCAACCTCTGCAACGCTGCCGCACACGGCCAGATGGGAAGGATCCATTCTGCTGTTTTTGTTTTTTTTTTTTACCATAGCTTCCTTTGCTGTGAGTGAATGAACAGACATGGTAAGATGAATCAACTTTTGAAGTCATCTGTCGAAGATCTTTCTTCTTTTTCAAACACACAGAGGAAAAATGGACGCCCGCTTTATATGAGAAGAGGCCGACAGCATTTCAAGGTGGTTTCAGTTCATGAATTCATCATAAAATGTCACATTCTTCTCACAATGGGATTCGACACAATTTCAGTTTTGTACTTTCAAAAGTATAATAGCTGTACTATTTTCAAGGCCAAACTCTGACTTCAAAAAGCAAAGACTCAGCAGAGTCAGATACCTGAATTAACAGAAACTCGTCACTGTGGGCGCACGGTTTCCACTGTTACTATTTCAGCGATAAGACTGAGATATTAATCAACTCTCTAAATTAATGCAGCTATCTCTTCAGCCTTGAAGTGATGTATCATTACTTTTGTACAGGCTCGATGCATGGTTGGAACATTTATTCCTACCAGACCTGAGTACACCTCCCCCTGCTGGCTGAGGATCAAACAACACAGGCTCCTTAGTGAGACTGGTAGGGTGTCCCAATTCTAATTACTATGTGTCAATACACCGTGTACTAATGTTGACAGCACACTGTTTTGGCAGAAACAGTGCACAAGAATCAGTGAGATTAGTGTAGTGTACTATTTTGTACTTACAAGGAACAAGCCATGTGGGACACCAGTCAAGCTGCAGCTTGGGAACAAAATTTTAAAAATGAAAATTTTGTATTTTCACAGATATTTTGATTTGTGATCGACACATGTGACTAATAACATTGGTAATAGTCGTGTTACAGTCTCCTCAGTTCCACCTCTGATATTGCATTCACTATCCCACATAGCTACTGTAGGACACTTCGATGAAACAGAGCCATTGTAAATGTTATTAGTAAGAGCAGAGCGCATCCCTCAGTTTAAATGTACACACTTTACTCCGGCTGTCAGCAGCTCTCTCTTATCAGTATGCATGGTGGCAGTAGGAGGTCGTACCGAGTTTGGCATTTTTCCAATGTGAGTGCACTACATCCTTAAAGTGCTGGATAAGATGTGGAATTACTAGATATGTATGCAACTGGGGCACCATATTGGTCCTTCTCATTATGCCTCGTGCCGGTGACAGCCATGGCCAGAGGCAGTTTGTTTTCAGGTCGTCCGTCTGTCTGTCGCTCCCTCCCACGTGAACATTATATCTTCGTAACTCCTTGAAGGAATTCCTGCAACTTAGGCACAAACGTTCACTTGGACTCAAGGATGAACTGATGAGGAATTTTGTGGCCAAAAGTTAAAGTTCACAGTCACTGTGCCCTCACGTATGTCAAGGTCAGCTTCACTCTGACATCATTATTTCTGCAAATCATTTCTGCTTTGAATGACCATCATTTCCCATTGTAACTTAGGAAAAGGAAGATTGTGGCTATATTTCCTGCAACTTTTGGCAGGCAGCATACAACTGTGATTTGGTGATTCCAGTTTTACCTTGTTTTACCTTAGCTCTGTGTCTATATGCACATCGATCTTGTTCCTGTTCTGGCCAGAGCTCTTATATAAATAATACTAAAACGTCTACCTACTGAACTGTTTCAGAAAGGTGCCGGAGGATGTTCTGCAGTCTGCAGTACAATTACACAGGATAAAGCCTTTTTTTTTTTTACACTTACTCTATTGGAGGTTTTATGTTTTATTGCAGAGCTTTTAGTCATAGCTTTATTCAGACATTCTTCAGTCCATGACCAAAAGCTTAGCAATTAAATTTGAAATCTGCAATGGAGGAAACTTTGCTGAAGCCTCTATTCTTTTTAATTGTACCATTCAGAGTCGTGGCACACTAATGAATGAATTACAACATCACCTTAGGCTATGGAACCAATTGCTGGAAAATGATGGCAGTTCATAACTTATTAAGTATTTATATTTTCAGTGTGAGCGTGTGATGTGACAGTGACAGGAAGAATGAATTAAAAAAAAAAAAAGACAGTACATTAAACTTGACAGGACAATATGTGGCGTGCATCATTGCTGGGATGTAATGATGTCGGGGTGTGAAGCTGATCCATGCCTGGCACTCTGACGACCCTCTGCACCATGGGAACTGGAGGAGACACGGTCCAGCAGCAACGAGCACAGCTGCAGAATGCAACTGATGAACTATTTGCATTTGTAATTAGCCAAGAAAGCTGTCCTCTGGACATATGTTTAATCCTCCGACGTTTGTGTGTGTGGCTGTGTGCACACACACTGAGGACGTTTTTATAGTCAGGGGTGCACACATTTTTTTGTTTTTGTTCTCAAGGAAGAATCAGGATATGTTACTCTCACCCTGCTTCTTTTGATCACTATCCTCCATACTGCTGTCCTCTCTATCCTCCTCTCCTCCAAACTGGGCAGAGAGTGGTGATGGTGATGATGATTATAATGATGATAACGATGTAGCACTACTTCTTTCCCTTCCCACCTGGGTTAGCCTGCAATTAGCTGTCTGCATCCATATGTCAACAGCTTTGCTTTAGGTCTAAAGTCAGCGCTCTCACTTTCGACAAGTGGATTTGCATCAGGGATGAGAGCGTCTGAGAGGCAGGATTTCTACTGGCTTTGATAATACTGAGATACAACACAGCAGAGCTGGAGGGCAGTGTAAGGGACAGAGCAGAAGGACTTGATGAATGTTGGAATAACTATCTGCTTTAAATGCATCCACTCCCTCAGAGGAGTCTTGGTCTCCAGAAGAGCTGGCATCTCGTTTCTGACGAATGTTATTAAGTATTTCGTTGCCAAAACTGTAGAGGTTTGAAATTATGGAGACCAAAAATTAAAAATTGATCACATGGCTGTAGGGGCTGTGCTTTCAAACCCGACTATATCAGCTTTGTCAGCATTAGCATTTAAAACTGATTTTTTTCCCAACCTGTGCTCACCTTCACTGCCAGGCAGGAGTATCAGCTGTTCAGCAGTAACCGTGAACAGCAAACAGCAACAGTTGAATCCGATGGCGAGTCTCCATGCAGACCATCTAATGTTGTGACCCTTTCCTAGTTTCAAAAAGAAAGTGCAGTTCTTAGTCTTAGAAGCAGATCTTCTTGTTCTGCTATTTTTGTACCATATTCCTCTAAACAACGCCTAGCAACATGACAATGAAGCGATTAAATGTCTCACAGTGGGGAACCACGTGATCAGCTGACTTTTTCTCACCGGTGTCAGTGGTTCGCAGAATATGAAGAAGGGAAACCCCTATTGCCTCCCATCTGATGCTAATTGGGAACGACCCAATTGTAAACTGCTATAGACATAGACACTATACGAGCTATTTCCTGCTCTGTTTCTTTTTTCTTTTTTGTCTTCTGATCCATCACAGACCACACACCGAGTTCAGCTGCCTTCAATTTTTCATTCAAGGACTGGACATAAATGTTTCGCTTTGTGAAAGGCCAAGAGAAAAAACATTAAACCCTGCTCGACACTGTTCCTCTGTTCTGTTCTGAAGTCCTGCTACCTGGAAAGAGGGCGCCCGGGTTTTTGATCCTGTTATCAGTAGTTTGCACCATGCTCCTCGTCTCTTTACTCCACTTATACTTTCCAAAATCTGGATGACTGAATTTTTTTTGGTCCCTTTTGTAAAAAAGCACAGCAAGATAGTTTTTTATTGCATGTTTTGCTCTCATTTATTTGGACACAACCTTCTACAGCCACATGTCAGTCAATACGCATTTTTATGTTGACGACTGGCGAGACGTAATGTTTTCAGCTTGTCCTTCCATCTGTCCGTCCATACAGGTATATGTTTGAATCTCATGAAGGCAATATCTCTGGACTGCCTCGCGAGAATTTCTGAAAGTTTAGCACAAACATCAAAGTTCAAAGGTCGCGAGAGAGAGTTCACACACTGATTAACTGAAACTGGTCCAGGTGGCTGCACATCATCCAACTCTATCTCAGGTTTAGGTTCAGTCTAGGAGGAGTAGGAATACCAAAGTAATTTCTTTAGTTATTTAATGATCCTAGAAAATCACCATGGCACTTGTCTGTTGTGAGCATTAACAAACTCTGTGTCTTCAGGTTTGAGCAGGTCTCTTGAAAAATCCTCTGCTGCGCTTCATTAATTTTGACCATGACCACTCGTACACACCAGTTAAGTGCCCAGGTTTCTAACATCCTTGAGCCTATAAAGAGTAGTTATAATGTGTCTGCCTAAGTCTAAAACCAGATGCTCAGAGGTGAGATGACCCTTTTTCTATTCTACCTGCAGTACCTGCTGTGCTATATTCAGGAGAATAGCTTCCCTGCGATAGTACTTCTCTCATCCTCTGCTCTGTCAGTCCTGTGTCCTTGAGTCCCCACATTGTCAGCTTCTGGGTTCTTCTCTTCTCTTTTGCCCTCAGCTCCTCTTTCTCTCTCATTTCTTTTTTCATTTTTCATAATGTAGCCATGGTGATGTAGAGCCGTCTCTATTCACTGGACCCACTTGGCATCCGCACACACACACACACACATACATTGAGCCAGGGCAGGGTGTGGGGGGTGTGTGTGTGTGTGCACGCGCGGTGGTGGTGGTGGCGGTGAGAGGAAGTCAGCCTTGAACCAACTAGCCCAAACCAAGAGAATAATAGGAGGAGTGCTCTCAGAGATAGAGCAAGCTGGTGAGGAGGAGAAGACAGTGAGGGGGTCTGCCTCATTTGTAGTGAGTCCTCCCCTCTTCACGCACACAGCTGACAGGGGATATTTTTATCAGCCTGGCACACACAGTGCAGAAAAGGAACAAATTCATTTGTAACAGCACACTCCCAGCCAAGGACAAGATCCCAGCTGGATAGAACGTAGCTGTCTTTCTGCGCTATCAGAATAGAAATCACTCTTTCTTATTTCTGCACCTGCCTCTGCAATATTATGCAAAGGTCATGCACAAGTCCACGTCTGCACCCTTCCTGTGGATTTGAAGCGCAGATATTTCTCCCTGCCAGCACACACAGACATTAATATTATTATTATTTTAATGCATCCTGCTTTTTTTTGTTTGTTCGTTTGTGACTTTTCTTCCGTGGGAATTTCTCCGGAGCTGTTTGGGTTGGAAGATGTATACCAACCTATAGTTTACATAAGTCGTGTTTACCCTACACTAGTGTGATGGAAGATACATCTGTTGATCTAAACCTAATTAGAAGTCAGTGGGATGACACAGCTTAAGTGTGCGTGAGAGCAAGCAGGAGAGAGAGACTGGGAGCATGAATAAACCATGTGCTAAAGTGGTGTCACTGGGCTGCTGTGTTGGCATGTCGGCACCGCTCAGGAAAAACATGTCTGTCTCTGGGGCATTGTCTGTAATCCAGCATGTTAGAGCAGCTAGATGGCTCCTTTATGTAAGCAGTCCCAGAGTCTCAGACATCATCTGATATGCATACAGTGGAGAAATAAATAATTTCCCAGCACTATATTTTGTTTTAAGATGATTATGAATAGTATTAGAACAGCCTAATCCACTCTTACAAAGGGCTTATGGTTCCAATTGGCTTAAATGACAACATTTTTTTTAAAAACCAGGATTAGTGTTGAATGCACCTGAAGTTAAAGCAGGAAATATGTTTTGATCCTGAAATGCCATGTAAATCCCCTGCTCTGAATAGTTTGTTTTACATCTGCAAGGGACAGCTGTGACCAGAAAAAGGCTGTTTTCTTTTCTCAAAGCAGCATGGTTTTCATCTTTTGCAGTGACACAATACCATAGTGTGCCAGGCTTGACAGATAGATGATCCATTGTAGGTGTTGTAATTGAAAACACTGAGAGGGAATGGACAATTAATCTCTTTTTCTCAGCTTGCTTCACATTTCCATGGAGAAATACCTCGAAATGCAGATAATAGATAAGAGTGTTATTGATTAGATGGGGTGGGAGGAGAGGTGAGTAGGTGCACAGGTTTTCCATCACTAATCTCTCTGGCTGTGACTGCATCTAAATAACCTGCAGAGAGGGATAAACAGGCGCATCCATCATGGGACGTCTGGAGCGGACAGTGATGGATGCCTCCGCCCTCCGCCACCCTCTGCCGCACCTCTCCCTCCTGGTCATGGATAGGAAGTGACACCGGCACTCAGGAGAAATTCCTGGTTTAAACCAGGCAGGAAAATGCCTACCTGTGCTGTGATGGAAGGATTCAGGACGGGCTCGACTATGTGAGTTTGTAGCTTTGTCCCCTGTCCCCAAAGCCTTGTCTCTTTGAGTTTGTAGGATTATCTGTCTTGATAGATCCTGTTTGTTTTGTCAAAGAGGAAATTGGTTTCGTGGATTTGTGTGAAGGTGTATGGCGTGTGTGTTTGTGTGTGTGTATATAATGTATATGCCTTTTTGTGGGCTTGTGTATAAATTGATTTGGGTGTGCGGTTTCTGTTCTATCTGCGTGCCCATGCACTGTGAGCCAAATCCCCTGTGCTGCCTGGACCCAGTGAGCAGGCGTGCCCACGCCAGCTCGCCTCAGAGGTGCCAGTCTGATAGATATGGTGTGTGTGTGTGCCAGGCTGTGCCTTCCCTCTCCACCCCTGCAGCATTAAGATTGATCCCTCATTCCCTCCCATTCCTTTCTCCCTCACTCCTCTGTGTGCCTCTGCCTTTATGAGACTGTGAATAGGTGAAGCTCACAGGCTCCAACAGATGGCCGGAGCTGCCCTGTTTCACTGTCTCACACACACACACACACACACACACACACACACACACACTACCAGTGAATATGAACCGAGAGAAAGCGAGAGGAAGAGGCAGAGGAAAATGTGACAAGGAGAAAAAGAAGCAGGAAGCAACACAGGAGGAGAAAGACTGAAACTAATGGAAACAGAGAGAAGAGAGCCAGTGAGGAGTAACATGCAGTGAGGAAGATGGAAAAGGGGAAGGACCGCTAGTATAACAGTAAGAATATCCTAAAGAAAAAAAGAGGAAAAGAAGAGGAAGACAGAAACGCTGCTTAAAAAGGGAGTGAGAGCAAAATTGAATTGTAGATTGAGGGAGCCTCTCTCCTCCCTCTTTCCCTCCCTCTTTTATTTATCTCATGTGAAACCACGCCTCCCTCCTTTCACTTGTCAGTGCATCTATAACAGTGAGCTGTCTGCACCGGGCTGTGTGGGGGGTGAGACGAGCTCCTCACTCTGCCGGCATTGGGGACCGGATCTGAGCGGACCGGATGGTGCTGGACTGACCAAAACAGGTGTGTGAATTAGTATTTGTGTGCATGTGTGTGTTTGTGATCGATGACAGCTTGTGCACCCCTGAGTGTGTGATTGCTTGTTCCTCCGCAGGACTTGCTTCCAGAGTAGTGTATCTAGAAGGAACAGTGCTGGAGCTTTGCCCTAGTTTACACTTGAATGCTCTGATCCGTTCTGTTCGCCTCTGAGATTTATGCATGGAGTCGCTAACAGCGCTGCTCATCAGGGTAAGAGACATGAGACCTCTCGTTCATCGGGTGCACTGGACTCTTTCCACAGAGTGTCTGGCTTTAAATCAAAGCAGCGTGGAGAGGAGCTGCTGTTTATCTGGTGGAACAAGTTGGTAGTTTTTTTGGTAGTCCTTTCTGTCATGTGCCGTCTGTCCGCTTTGGTTTTGAAGTCACTGAGAGATTTTCACGGTTCTACATATCCTATAATATGCTGCTATAGGAGAGTTATTACATTGAAGAATCTGTAAGAATCCACCATGTTGAGTGAAATAAGTCGCTACAGCTTTCACGATTCTTTGGTCGGTGTTGGTGTCGAATCCAATATGTGACTAGTTCTCTTTGTCTTCCTGTCTCACAGTCTGTGGTGTTTTGAAATTTGGACCGTTCATTGTCTCAGCATTGCTTTGTATTTACTCAGCCAAAGATAATCCTGACTGCTGCTAAATGGTGTGTGTGGGTGTTTAAAAATAGAGGAAGAACAACAACAACTGTGAAAATATTACTTTTTCTGAAGGTTTAGTTTTGACCGTTGACCTTGTGGGAATCTTTTTTTGTTGTTTTTGCTGGAGAAATCAAGGAGGAATCTGCTCCTCAGCATTCATTCAAGTCTCGCCATTTCAACAGTTGCAGCCAGTGCCACTCCTATAGAAGCCTGTACGGCTGTAGTCTACGAGGCTGGTCCCAGTCAATGTACTCACTATCAGTGTTTTGTCAATATCTTTATGGGTCAAAAGGCTGTGTCATCACCAAGTGGTGGCGGTTAAGAGCGAGGGGAGGGGGGGTGGAGGGTGCAAGCACTGACCTAGAGGATGAAATATTTATGATGGAGACAGCTGAACGCCCCACGCTGTTTGTAGCAGTATGGATGGACGGATGAACGAATGCAAGGGTGGAAGGAGGGATGGATGGAAAGTAAAGAAGCTTCAGAGATCTGTTCTTTAAGCATTTATTATTTATCACAACGCACTCTGCCACGGAAGCTCGAACCCCCACATCAACTGGCCTCTTTTCTGACTGAGATGCCAGTGGACTGGAGGAAGATGCTCCTGCTTAGTCTACCTGTCAGCTAGTCCCCAGGCATATTAAGACTGCAGCCGTGTGCCACACAATTTACACAGACACACACACACACGCCTGCACACACACACACTGGCAAGAAAGCAGATGTACTTCAGAATTTTTCAGATTTAAATTCACTCACACCAGGCAGTAATGCATGGTTACTCTCATGAATGTGCACACTAAATCACAGTCTGTTAGCTGTACTGCATTGACCCAAACATACAATGGGTACACACACACACACACACACGCTGTGCTCATCAAACCCACACACTTTCACACTTATCACAACTTTTAGCATCATTTAATTGTGCTCACATTTTCACATTGCTATTTTTTCTTCTTTACTTGTTCACACACTCTTGAACACCACACACACACAAAGAGACACACACAATCAGTGGGAGCGACGACCTTGAGACCTGTTGATGTTGTGTGCCGCGGCTGTGCAGTGAATACATAAAAGGCCATGTGGGACTCCCGGCGAAAATGGGGCGCTTGACATGCTGTTTGTAAAAATGGAAGGAAAATGTGCAGGAGGGCTGGCGATGCAGTTGAAGGGAGACACCGGCATGAATATGTATCGTATGATAATGCCGCACGTAGAGGCTGTTGACTCAAGCTGTTGATGAAAGCAGAGGACATGCTCCCCCATCGCCACTCTTGGGAGGAAGTGCTATCGACAAAGCCATTGTCGACGCAGCCACATCCCTGGCCACGGGGGCACCGTGGTGGTGACAGGTGGCAGATATCAGTGACAGCAGCCAAGGTGACACCGCTCAATGGTCTCTGCAGACCCGCAGGCAGCCAGGGCAGCGCCGGTGTCTGCTCATTTTACCACCGCCTTGACCTTATGTGGTTAAACACAATGAGGTTAGACTGGAGGGTCCTAAAGCTAATGTCTCTCATTAGCTTCATTCAGCCCTCTCACAGCTACATCTTCGTCCATCTGCTCCATTTACTGTCTCTCTTTTTAGTCTATAGCTGAACCACTTGGTGCATTTCTATCTGTTCATCTTAACTTTGACTTTAAATCCATCTATACTTAAAAATACACATAAGGTGCAAACACCAGTATTGGAAAAAGATGTCAAATAATTGCAAAGGTTTTCACATTGCGAGATGGAAAAGTTGATACAGTGAAGAGGAGAGAATGTAATAAAAGCTGATGGAAAGAGTTTTTTTTTTTCCCCCCAGTGCAGGTCGATGTTGCTGTACCTGCTTCGTCTTCTTCTTCTTCTGTAGAGAAAACATTCATGTCACGCCGCCATGCACCGTTAGATTGCTTCACTCCACCAGAAAGACCTCAGATATAAAAAAATGAAGAGCTGAGTTTCGTGAGAGTACATAACTCTGATATTTCTTGTTTGAAAAAATAAACACGAAGGTGTCATCCAAGGTGAGGAGCAGCAATTAGATGTCACGGCATTATCAGTTCTCAGTGCTCTATACTGGCTGTGTCAAAATATAGTTGCATAGACTTAGTTTAAGGCAAACCTGCCCTACTTCAGAGTTCATCTAGAAGAATTTACAGCTTAAAACTTGGAGACAAAACTGGTGAGTCATTAGCCATTCACTCACACCTTTAGAATACATTAAAAGTAGCCTGACAGTAGGTAGCTCTCATGTTCCCATATTGAAGTCCCTGTTCATCTGTATGTATGAGCTGCTGTTAACAGGCCCTGCAATGAGGCGGCATCAGGAGATCAGTGTGTAAATCTTGGTGCTGCTGCTCCTCTCTGCTCTAATGATAGAGAGGCAGCGGGGCTCTTTGACGACGCCTCTCAAACACTCCGCTCTCAACAGTGTGTCGAGAGCGAAGGGTAGTCTACGGCTGATGGGCGCAAATAAGAAGAAGCACACCGGTGTGTCTTTGTGTGTGCTCTGTATGCGCATGCCATTTTGTGTGAGTGCGGTTTCCTCTGTGTTTGCACCTGTGCCGTATCAACTCAGTGTGCACAGCGCGTGTACGTGTGATTCCCGAGGTTCACATGTGGACAGCGATTCGACTGCCGTGTGCGAGAGCAATCAGATTTCAATCTCGTCCCTCTATATGGCTGAGCTGCTGCAGCAGAGGTGCCCCACAGGGAAATGTAATTACACCCTTCTGGCCACAGAATACAGGCTTCACTGCCCTATCTGTCTCAGGAGAGACAGCGGCTAGAGGCCCCTTCTCACTTGCAATATCAAACAGCAGAGATGTCACTAAAGGCCTGCGATATCTCAGAATTTTGTATTAAATCCTTGCTCCAATCTCCTCCTCTAATCAGCTTTTAGATCCCGGGGTTATCTGTGGCCTTTTGCTACAGTTTTGTAACAGTAGTGAATAATTTATGACAGAATTAACTGTGGTTGCTAAGAGCAGTGATTGGGAGATTCAGGAGCTTAGCCAAAATCTGGCTCAAGTTCAAAGTCATTTTTCTCAACAGTTTTTCTGTCTGATAAGCAAATTCTCAACGTCATGGTTGTAATTATTACCGTAATTACATTCATCTTCATCTCTACCACCTGGGTCCCTCGTGTATGGATTTGACGAGTTTTTATTGATCAACCTGCTGTATATTACTCCTGTCTGACATCCTTCATTTCATGGTCTCCTCCACTCCTCGCGATTGGCTCCACTCTCGGTGAGGTGTGTGTCCATTAGTAAGGCCAAAAGGAGCAGGCTCTCCTCTCTCTCCTGAATTTAGGCAAATAATCAATGACGGCACTCAGGTAACAGCAGTCTAAGTGGCTCATTGATGTTGCAGTTGAATACTGGATACAGTGCTAACTTGCAAATCCGTATCAACTATAGCACATTCCCTTCATACACTGGTGTATGAAACATCATGCAAAACAGTCAGCCCTGCTCAGGCTTTTAAAGGAAAGAGGGGATTGTGTGGTAAACAGAAGAAAAAAGGTGAAATTTTTACCCCGTGAATCTTCCTCGCTCGTCATCCGTTTCATCCTGTTGTACCGAGTCATGGTAACTTACCAGAAGTGCGGCCGTGCCAGAACACTTGTGTCTTTTTTCATTTCCCTGATTTGCCACACTCTGACTTTACCTTAATCTCCATTTCTGTGTTCATCACCCTCTCTCTGTCCCAGTGTTTAGCCCGGTCACAACGTCAGCTACCCACCGCCTTCACACCCTCACCCCTCCCTCATGCCTCTCCCTTAGGGTGTAGCAGCCATTGTTGTGCCTAATAAGGTTTATGGAATTACAGATCTCTGAAATTGGATTTTCTCACTCCACCAAAGCAGTGGGATTACGGGTTTAAGGCTGGGTGCATCAGGGCACAAATGACCTGTGACTGAACTGCTTTTTCTGAATGCAGCCTCAAGGTGGGCAGATCAAGAGATTGACGTCCCAGAGAGCTCCCGAGAAAGACAGCTCCTTGTGTCTATCTGTACTCAACAATTAAAGCGATCCTGACTCAGACATCTTTTTGGCTTCTCTGTCTGGATTTCTGCTTCTCTTATGTCCACCGCTCTCACTCTCACTCTCACTCTCACACTCTCTCACTCCTCCTCTGACTGTCCTCACAACTTTTGACTGTGTTTGATCTAATTCTAATCTAATGAATCTTTTGATCTTCCGCGCCTGACACTCAGACACATCCCAGATCTCTACATCCAAAAGTAGCTCAATTCGTTCTAATCCTTCAAATCTGGCCGCAGGTGAACCAATTGATTGCCAGTGATGTACAGAGATTTGGACTGTCTAGCCCGTGCTTATGGGGGATGAACTGTGGGCCTCCTTTCCTTACCTTGATCCCACCACCCAAAAGCTACCTCAGAACAAATCTGGATCAATTCCACACATATTGTTCAGACGTGGCCGAGCGCGCGCTACAACCAAAGTGGAGGAGTATAGCAGACAAAAAGTGAGAAATGAAGTGAGAAAGCAGGAGAGACAAAAGCATAAAGAGTGCAACATTGAGATGTTGGCACGAAGGTAGTGGTATTCATTAGAAGAAGTCCATAGTGGCGGCTTGGTGAACTCTTAATTGGGGAAAAGACAGGAGTGGGGATGAGGGATCAATAGGGGCAGAGACGGGGTTCCAGCCCAGTGAAATCAATCAGCCTCCTGCTCGGCATAGAGAATGCAGCCAATCAAAGAAAACACTGCCCCGGGCTCCCGCTCATTTACCCTCTGAGTCAAACTTCATCAGGATCAGCCTGAACAGACAGACAGCTCATTCCAGCTTATCTCAATCACAGGAGGATGTAGTCGCTCAGTTGCTTTTATTTGTTAACGTGGGCATTTGATCTCGTCGCTCTGGAATGTCATTACAGTTTCAATGTAACTCTGCCAAGAACTCAACATTATTGTAACTAATAAAGCATGATTCATTAGCACAGGAGCCTGGTACGGAAAGGAATATTAAATGAAACGCTGCCATATTTTTACTCCACGACTGCTAAAAATAGTCTCGTCTTTCTCCTCTCTTTCTTTCTCTTCCTCTTCCTCCTCGCCTGGGTAATAGCCATCTTTCTGCCCTGTCACTTTTTGATGTATCATCCTCTTATTCACATCAAAGACAAGGCCAGGTGTTGAATTTTCTCTCAGTTGCCACGCTTGTCACACTGCCTTGTCACCCGCAGCCTGTTCCAATCTCCTCCCTTCTTCCTCCGCCTCTCTGCTTATTTATATTAGATCTGTCACTCCTTTATTTTAGCGAGGGAAAAAGAAAGTAAATCACTTTTGCCATTTGCAGCCTGCGGTGTCTGCTGAATGCTGCAAGTTTATGTGGATGTCATCTTCGGCCAAATAAAATCCTGTCAAAATAAATGATGTCTCTGCTGTTTTGTATTGTTGTTTCACAAGTGAAACCCCCCCCCACCCTCTTTGTTGTGTCCTTGGTTTCAAATGTCTGTGTCAGTTTTGTGGCGAGCTGTCTAGGAATATACTTCAAAGTGAGAAGCAAGCCTCGGCTCCTTTGTTTTTTTTTTGTTTTTTTTTTTTACTCCAGATGGATGGACAGACAGATAGGCAGACACAGGTGTCCAGTCTCACCTCTCTTTGATGCCCATGAGTGGCTGGCAGAGCTGGCTCAGGCAGGGAGCAGCTGGGGTCAGAGACGTGCCTTGGCAGTGAGATTCATGTGGGCTCATAAGGGTCTCTCGGGTATTTTTAGCCTTGGTGCACATACCAACGGGGTGCATGTGTGTGTGCACCACGACCACGCTCTTGTGAAAAGCATTTCACCAAAGACCCCATGTGAAACATTAGATGCCCTGCTGTTGGTATAGAGGCTACGGTCTGAGATCTCCCAGCGTGGTTATGGAGATGTTGTTTGGTCTGACGGTTGGCTCGGATGTTCACATGCTGGACACTGACACCTGTCAAATCACAACATGGATCAGACAGCTCCACTCCTGTCAACCCGTCTTGACAGGCAGACACAGAAGAAGACCTTGTAGCTTATAACGGCTGCTAGAGATGTGAAGACGGTGTTAGATGGCAACTTGATTGAACGAGCTGGGTGAAAACCGCTATTTTTCTGTACCTTGGCTGCCTCTGATGCCTATTTTAAACTGGTATATGTAAGGATTTACTTGTCTGCCTGACTGGAAGTGAGCAGTGTTTACATAGCATTACAAACAGTAGCTGATTATTATCACAATCACTAAAAATGTCCTGGAGGGTGAGAGGTAATTATGTTAAAAACAAGACCATCTCTACTCTAAATCCGGCAGAGGTCTAATTAAACCACCTCCTGAACTATTGGCTGCTTCCTCAGGCGTCACATCAGTCAAATATGGATTTTGTCTTGTGTGAATTCTTCCAGATACATGCAGTCACAAGTCATGCAGACTGCCATGCCATGTGTGGTTGTTTATCTCCATATCCAACTGTGCATCACAGTGTTTTGGTCTAAAACAGATGTGTCACCATCCTCAGGGTACATGTGAGGGAGGAGTGGTGACTGGGAGTGGCATCTGGGCTCACACTGAGTTACTGCGTCTTTCAGGGAGGACAGAGACAATACAGGGCAGCATCAGACTGGGATGAATCAGACTGTGTGCCATATTCATAGTGTGAAAAGATGTTTAAAAAAAACAAACAAAAAAAAAGAAGCCTGAACGCTGTAGATATGAGATGTGTCTGGCTGTATTTGAGCTCCTAAGTGGAAGTTGCATATGTTCCAAGTATTCATCCACTCTGGACTTTGTGTTTGCTTACAGAACTTGGCAGTCAGAGGCTGATTTCAGTGGGAGAGGAGAACATCAGAGACAGCTTGTTTAGAAGGGAAGGTAAGGCTGTTCACCTCTTGCTCACTGTGAAAGGGAAATCTCTCTCTGCCCTCTCACTTCTCCCTCGCACATATATTGCGGATTCAGAAATTATTCAGACCCCGTCACTTTCTTCACATCTTCACTTATGTCGCAGCCTCGTGCTAAAATCATTTCACTTCGTTTTCCTCCTCAGTCAGTCTGCACTCAATGGCCTATAATGACAAACAAAATTATAGACATTTTGCAAATTTGTTAAAAAGTAAAAACTGAAATATCGCATTGATGTAATTATGCAGACTGGTGTAGATGTGTCTGAATACTGTGAAGGGGCCTTAACACTACATCTTTGACTTTTGTGAGTGAATGGGTGATTAGTTTTGCATATTTTATCGTATTTGCATATACACAGGTGTGGATCAGTACATGCAAAGTCGTGTCTGTGTCTACGCAAGGTTCACTCCCTCCAGTGCAGTCTGCCGCTGACCTATCCAGCATCTATTTTTCAGACGTACCAGCTATCTGAGTATCACAGCTTCATCTAAGCAGAAAGTTGGCCTCTGATTATTGTTGCTGTTACCATGGATTCCACAGATCGCAGAAGAAACAAACAGCGCAGCAGGCTACAGTTAACGTCAACACTTTATTTACTGTGGGGGATAGATCTGTCACCTCCAGAGGCGACTCATGCGTCACACTGCTTCAGTCAGCCTCACAATCACATCACCTCATTTGATCTGCCTGCCAGTGATTAGCATTTCATTCTGCACAAACAAGAGGATGGTTATTGTTGGCCCCACTGAGACAGAATCCATGATCAAAGAGAGCTGTGGGTTGTGTTGTGGCCACAGCAGATGCCCCCTCAGTGGCCGTCAGTCCAAATGGTAATTATGAGGAGATGAGAAAAGGGAGCAAAATGAAAGATGCAGAGAGGGGGGGTTGAGGTGAGGCTCAGGGAAATAGTTGTGAGAATTAATGAGCAAGCTACAAAGCTTCGAGTTATTAAATCAATAGCTGAAAAATAGCCGTCAGTCGCGGTGGTTTTGGGCTGTATACTAGCTTCATGTCTTTACTAAACAAGCAACGTTAACATAGGCCATTTTTCATGCTTTAAATCAGTATTTGGAGGCACTGAGTCAAAAAAAAAATTGAAATGTTTTAGTGCAAACATGCTGTAAAGAGGCAGTAAATCTGCCAGATCTGGAAATGTCACCTCTGCAGGGCCAACGCTGTCCTGTTGGTTGTTTACCAGCAACATGCTTGTGCTGCTGCTGTGATCAGAGTCATCCTGTGTGAACAGTTGGGAGGCAGCAGAAGAAGCAGCTCTCAGCACATGTGGGCATAAGACATGCACAGCTGTGCACAACTGACTCATTATCACTTGCAACACCATTAGTATGTGTGACTGTAATCAGCTCTCCTTTTTGATTAACAAATGACTCACAACAAACAGCTCCTAATATAGCTGTGATAGTTCAGTGCTTTGTTTGTGGAAAAAAATATGCCTGTCGACATAACTTTTCTCGACGGAGCATTGGAGGGAGCTGAACTTTGATTTTCCTTCTTGTCTCTGTGACAGTAGCAGGAGCAGACAGGTGAATGATGCGCCTTTGGTAAGCTATTCTGTTTGAGGACTGATCTCCACTTCAAAACCCCAGTGTGAGGACAGCATTCACCTCACTCTTTCTTCCTCCTCTTCTTCTTCTGGCAGAGGGGGCCTTCGGCAGTGCAGGATAAAAACCAAAAGTCTTCAAGAGAAACTCTTCAAAGGCGCAGTTCATCTGTCGAGTGAAGACCTCATCAGTTCACTTTTCTTCTCTTAAACCACTGTCCCTTCCACACAGCTCTGGTTGTTTGTGAACAGAGTTATGTGATATTTTCTCATCCATTTCTTGCAACTGGTTGCATAAGGTGCTTTTGATATCTTGTGAGTGATGAAGGAATATCTTCCCTTTACACTTTGGGGGATTAGCTTGTTGTTGGTGACTTTTCCTCACATCCTCCTTGGGGTATATGATGCACATTTTGGGGCTCTGGGAGAATTTTCCTGACCCTCATTTTCCACATCAGCAAGATGAAAACTGCCAGCCTGCTTCCATGCCCCAGCCTGCCTTCTGCCCGCTGATTAGAAGTCAAATATTAAAGTGCTCTGTTGTGAGCTCGGCCTAATTGATTCTTTCCGCCGGGTGCACACAGAATGGGCTGACAGCAGGCGATACCAGGCTTTGTCAACATCGGGCATGTTGCCTGACGCTCAGGATGGCACCCCAATAAAGCCCCCTGTGAGTGTGCCAACCTACGGCGCCACAGACAGAGAGGCCGCTCGGCACTCAGGCCAAGCTTTATAGTAACAGCACAGAAGCAGCTCATTCTTTTGCTGTGTGTCAGCTCCCATCGGCTGGCTGGGAAGTTGGCTCTGTGTTTGTAAAGATGTGAGGAAAGTGTGTTTTTGTGTGTGTGTGTGTGTGTCTGTGTGTGTGCATGAAAAAAATCTCTTCTGCTCCCTTGCATAACCACTCAGTTAACTTAAGCTATCTGGGGCGACGGCGCTGAAAGGAGGTTTCATCTTTCCACAAAAGGCCATCTTCTTCTCGTCTTTCCCCTCAGCTTTCCTGCCGTTAAGATAATTGCTTTAATAGCTTTTAATCACAGCCACGGTTAACAAGTAGCTTACCAAACACAGAATGACACCAAGTATGCCACCCCTGCCCGCTCTTTGAAAAACACGTGACAGGTTGAAGCCTCGCATCATTTGCTGGCAGTGCTTAACCCTCCTTTAACTACGATGTAGAGATAATTAATTGAATCCTGCTGTAAAACTGTCCCTCTCTCCTCTTCAGACCTTGGCACTGTTGCTCTCCTGTCTGCTTACCCTATGAATTTACAGGCCATTTTATGTGCATCTTAAATTGGCTTTGCTCCCCATTTATTTTTAATGCTATTCTAACTCACATATAGGAGAGTGTAACAGCAATCCTCATGCTATACAACACTCATTAAGTGTAGACATTCATCCACGACGCTTTTCTCATGAATCTGATTGACCTTTTCACTCAGTGTGATCCACAGTAAAAGGTTATAGGTGCCTATTAATTCCCCTGCGCTTGAAAGCTGGGTATAACTCCTGTCCTGTCTGATGCTTTATGTTCCAGTGGAGCCGACGATAGGAAGGTTTGAAGGCGCATGGGGGTCGAGGTCAGAGAGCTGGCCGACGGTTTGGTAATGACTCTATTAGTGAAATGGGGCCACTCCACACTCTGACACAGCACTAATTACAACACAAGGGTGATGAACTTGATCAAAGCGCTGGTAATTCATGTTTAATAGAAGAGAGAGGGAGAAGACGGAGAGAGCGTGTGACGGAGAGCGAGGGTGAGCAGGTGTGTGCCAAGCCTTTTAAAACGAACAAAATCACAACATGTACTTTTTCCACCTCTAAATTCAATCTGTTCGGTATTTGAATTTTTCCCATCACATTTTACTGTGACCGATTGCCAGCAAAGTCCTGGAATGGTTTCCCCACTGCTTCAGTAGTAAAGGCCACAGAAAAGTAATCACAATATCCCCCCTCCCCTGAGCGCCGAACAGGGGTCTCATTTCTACCTCCATCCTGTTACTTCACTGCTTTAGATCCCAGAGGGGCTCCAGAGGCTGAGCGGAGGTCATGATCACAACCACTGGGGGCTGACAGCTGGCTGCCTCTCTGACAGGCACCTAATGGAAGGCTAATAGGAGAGAGCGGAGTCCCTGAGACCACTGCTGTGACCTTGACATGAGCCTGTGGAGGCAGGCAGGTGGAGAGGAGGAGGAGGAGGAGGAGGGACAGAAAGGTGAAGTGCCATTATAGAGGCTGACAGGCAGGTGGTTGAAATATCTTTCTGTCCTGTCTTTCTCTCTGTCTATTGATCTGAACTTTGCCTACATCTTGCCTAGCTGGAACTTCAACATAAAAGAGGAAGATTTAGCTCTCTCTCACTCTCTCTCTCTCTCTCTCTCTCTCTCTCTCTCTCTCTCTGCTCTCTCTCTCGTGTGTGTGTGTTGGTGAGTCAGTCAGTTAAGCGCGTGCGTGTTGGCATGTGTCAGAATAAATGTTTAAATATTATTTCTATATATTTTTTTATTACCGTTAGTTGTTATTTTAGCAGTTCTATTTACTGGGAGTGTGTTCAAAGTCTTTTCTCTGTCTAAGTGCTGATAAATTATTCAGTGTGGGGAAAGAATTATTGGGATTATAGCAACTTGATCTTTACATGACCAAAATATGAATGAAAAGATTTTATTTTAAATTTAGAAGCAGATTTTTAAGTCTAAATTATTTTGACATAAAGTCCACTGCCAGTTGTATTTTGAGCTTGATGACTTTGACAATTCATAATATGTCAGTCTGAATTCTTTGCAAAGCAGGATTAGATTCATAAAGTTTGTTAATCCAGTCAGACAGCTGTCTCTCATTATATATCGACACAGAATGAGATAGTGTCTAAGCGCAAGGAGCCAAAAGTGTGTTAAATCTATGGACTGTGAAACCCTGAAGACATATTATTTGACCTGTGACTGAGATGTGACCAGTTTACATTAACATTGTGACTTTTTTTATACTCCTGTATTTGTACATGAGTACGTGTGTGTTCATGTCTATGTGTCTATGTATGAGTGTGTTTGTCTCCTGCTTCAGTGAGTGAATCCAAGCAGTCGGGGGGGGGGGGGTTCAGACCTGCAGGGACAGCCAATAAGCATCATCCACTGTAAAGAGAGCGCCACTACCGCCTGATCAATCTGAGCTCTCATTAAAAGGCTGCCAAGCCCTTTGCAACCCGATACAATATCAATACTGTAGCACCGCAGAGAGACCTCAAGAGCTGTCAGGCAAGCTGCTGGCAGCTTAACTGTCATTACCGGGCGGGCAACATGCCAGAGACCCCCTTCGTGGGCCACTTAGGCTCCCCCCGTGGTCTCAAACACAGGTCAGGACAGACAGATGGGCTGTCTGGGCAGCTGGCAGAGAGAGATGGATACCGACCTGTAGAGGAGGAGACAGCTTGTGCTCTCACACAATATGGAGGGATGATGTGAGGTGATTGTGTTGACTGTGTGCAGCTACACACCACTGCGGTTTCACCTGAGGCTTGTTTGTTTGATGTTGGTATATTCTCTATTGGTCATTTACAAAGGATGATTACAAGAAGCATCACTCATGTTTGTGTTTAAGCTGAGAAAAAGACAAAGAGCTTGGATAAAAAAAAAAAACACTCACTGAGCGATGTAGGTGTTGTTACAATCTGGGTTTTGGCACATAGCCCAAGATTCCTGCTGGGAAAACTACAAGGTCTGAATAGTGCTCTGTAGTGATTTCTGAGTCGAGCAAATGGGGGGAATATAAGTGACCATACATAGAAAGCCTCTGTAATTCAGATCATTGTGTGGAGGTCTCCCCTCTGAGCTCTATTCTTAACCCCCTGTGTGGCTCCGATAGGGGAGGGAAGAATCGGTGTGTGCGTCTCTAAACCCCCAGTAATCCACCGACAAAAGGGCCAGGAGAAAGCCGGCTAGCAATGATGGGGGGTTAGGACAGAGAATGGGAGGAGTGAAGAAGTAAACCTCTCCAACACCTCTCCAGCCCCCAAGGGTGTGCTTAACACCAGATAAGATGGCCCCCGCCGCCACACAGTAAAATATCCCTCTGCTCTGCAGGGCCTCTCTAAGAGCCATTGTTTATCAGGCGGCTGAAAGAATCTCAATTCCATAGAAGTGATCACTTCTGCAGCGGCTCAGCTGAAACTCTCTGCCGGCATATTGATTTATCTGCGGTGTCTGGGATTTATTCAGCAGGTGGGCAGCGGTTGTTTACTGAAAGCTGAAACTGTTATTGTCTGTAATCATCATTACGTCAAGGCCATTAAGAGGAGTCCCCACTGCAGGTGCTAATTTGGTGATGGGAAAGGACTGGTGTGTAATTAAAACACAACAAATGACAGCTCAAAACCTACGAGTCCTGTGAAATGTGATCTAATTTTACCAACAATGTGTGCAGTTCATAAATTAGAGGCAGACAGCGTTGTTCAGAGAGGTAATTGTGTTCTCCTGAGCAGATACATATCACTCTGTGCATCCTAGTAGTTTTCCTCTCATCAAGCTTTTTTAGTTTTATGTTCTTAGCAGATCATAATTTGAGTGGTGTGTTTGATTTCTCACCGGTGCAGCAGTTGTGCAATGTCAAACAGAAGTCAGTTGGCTGCACTGAGGTCTCAGTGAGGTAGTTAGGTCTGTGGAACAATGATCCCCGGCTGATTTGTCTGTAATCCATTTAGCTGAGATGTGACACACTGTAGGGGGGCTTTGCCTCTGGTCAATAAGTGCCAATAAGAAACAGCCATCACTCAGCAGGCTGCCCTGTCCACCAGCTTGCTCACTTGTTTCAGCTGTCAACCCCTGTCTCAAAGGAGCTGGCGATTGTGCCGCTCTTTCGGACGCACCACAAATGGCTTTCCCATACAAATCTCAATAGGACAGGAAAGGCAAGGACACTTGCAGACTGCAAAGCAGGAGCGTTTCCCTTCGACGTTTGAATAAACCCATCTGAAGTGAAAACAGCTAGGTATTTACAAAACACCATTGACAGTTGCTCATTCTCTCGGTCTTAAACCCCTGGAGGTGGGGCCGTTGGGGGGGTCGATCCCAAGTCAGGGACAATCGGGGCTCTGTTTGTGTTTTCTCTAACACCTCCGTGTTCTCTGAGGGCTCTCATGAAGCGTAGCACAGGGGTGCAGTGGAGGAGGGGTAAATGCCGTGACCCTGGCGTGGACCCTGACTGAAGCCCCCCCAAAAAACCTGCAGACCACCACGCTAGCACTACATGCCACCCGGTTGCTGCTGGAGACAAGAGAGCTGGAGCGAGGTGGATGAATGTGAATGAAAGTGAAATTTTGGCATTTTACGATGAGATGAAGCTGGAATTCAGGCTCCAAAACAACATCATTGTCGCCGCAGCAGGATCTGACATTGTTGTCTGTGACGTGGCCGAAATCCAGCCTCATTATGAGGAATATCTTCACCGAGATAGTTTGTTAAATCAGGAGGAGACAAAAAGGCAGACAGTAGCTGCATGATGCCCCTCTGGTGCTGGTGCTGCTGCTGCTGCTGCTGCGGCGGTGGCGGCGGCGGCGGCGGCGGCGGCGGCCAAACCGTTTGAGAACAATACAACAATATGAAGCTGTTCATTTCCTCCAGATTCACAGATAATTAGTCGAACTGTTGTGCTCTCTTTTTCTGTCCCCATGTTGGGTGATAGGCAGTGTGGGTGTGTTTATGTGTCACTCCGCCACTCTGCCTGCATGTGTGTGTGTGCATTTGTGCGTGTGTGCTTGTGCGTATGGTGTACATTTATAGTCAACAGAGGAGACCTAGGGAGTCTGTCAGAGCTCTTTGTTCTCCAGTGAGAACACATCATGACTGGGCCTTTTGTCTGAAATGACACCATCATACAGTCTCTTTCTTTTTCTACCTACCTCTCTCTCCCTCTCCCTCTCTCTCTCTCTCCCTTAATTTTATTTTTATCACCAAACTGTTTGCCCAGCTTCCCATCACTCGCTCTCATTTTGAAGCCATTTTAAAGATAATGGTTGTGGGAGAGATGGAGGTGATTTTTTTTTTACTATGCGTCTGGGTGTAGACACTATCCCTAACTGTGTGAGGAAGTCTTCCGAAGTATAGCGTGACTACCTGCAGAGGACAGTTTCTGTGTGTGTGTGTGTGTGTGTGTGTGTGTGTGTGTGTTTGGCATTTATAATTTAACATTAATTGCCCTACTTCCATGTTGCTTTCCCTTACATACTTCTTCATGAATATTATTTGCACCATAAGTCACTAGTCAAGAGGAAACTGAAACGCGCAAAAATATGTGGAGCACAAAACATGACAAACACATGCTGTCAAATGTCTCATATCAAACTATGAGAATTACCATGGTGCTAAAACAGCCTTCACTGATCTGGGAAGGATGTTCACACAAGTTTTGGATCCTGGCTTTGAGAATTTGCTCCCACTCAGTCACAAGCACATGAGTGAGGTCAGACACAGATGTTGGCACAGTCACTTCTCCACTTCATCCAGAGGTGTTGCACAGAGATGAAGTCAGGAATCTGTGCAGACAAACCAAACAGATCATTTTGTTATGGCTAAAATATCATTGTATTCTGTAGCATTAAGAACTCACTCTCTCGGAGCCCACACCCCTCGCCTGAATCATTAGAAAAGGCGAGCCCAGGGAAATTAACAAATAAATGGAACGTACATGTAAGAGAGGTTGCTGTGTGTGTGTGTGTGTGTGTGTGTGTGAGAGAGAGAGTGTGTGAGTGTGTGTGTGTGTGTGTGTGTGTGTGAGAGAGAGAGAGTGTGAGTGTGTGTATGTGTGTGTGTGTGTTCCAGCCAGAGCACATCACAGCTTCACCCCTTTTCTCAGGGCAACAGACTCGCTGCAGGATTAATGATGTGTTAAGTACTAAAATTACACTCATTCATATTTCACTGTCTAGGCAGCACATTCCACACAGTATTAAAGGTTAAGGAAGAATATAAAGTATAAACAAGAAAGGAGACAAGCATAAATGTGGAGGCAAGCGGTTTAACGCTAACTGTAGAAAGAAATATTTCACACTCGAGCCTCCTCATCTCAGCAGAAATCTCATTTTCTCACTTTTAAAGTGTAACCGCTGCTCTTTTGTGTCTGCGTATTCAAACAAAATGACTGTGCAGGTTCTCACTGTCATCTTAGGATGTCTGCAGAGTGCCAAGCTTATCAGAACCTGAGGGAAATCTAAATTAAATCTTCCCCGTGAATGGGATCAGCCTCTGCATTATCTCTTGTCATTCTCGACTATTAAAGCCATTTATTAGGAAGTAAAGGTATATTTGTCAAAAAGAGTGTGCAGGTGCTATTTTAAAACCAAACTGTGTCTGGAGTGTTGTTGAACAGGGCGACAGCCTGAGACCAGAGAGTTTGGACAGACTGTGCTGACTTGTTAAAGGAGGCAGAGTTTTTAAGATGTCGTCCCCCATCATTAATAACTGATAAGCCATTAGTTTAGAGGTTATCAGAGCAGATCATATGGGACACAGCTGTACCACCAGGATGCTTAAAGCGTGTGTCATGACAACAGCGCTGGTCACTCACCGGTTAATGCAGCTTCAGTCTACCCATGTTACATTTATGTACCAAAGCGGGAGCAAAGAAATATACAGCACACAGCCTGGGTTTTTGACATTTAGGTATATGACATTGACGAGACTGATTGAAAGCAGTGACTTTGCTGTGGTGGTTTTCCACATGGTTTGGTCCAGTTCCGGTGGCTGCGCGGAGATTTGCTGTCGGAGAGTGGTAGATGAAGGATGGCACCAAACCATGGTTCTTATTATCATGAAAAAGGCATTCCATACTGTATTGAGAAGTGCAGACTCCTCCTTCCACTACTCACACACACATGCATGCACGCGCGCACACACTCACATGCACACACAGACTTCTCTGAGAGAAAGTTACTCTCACATAGATGCATGCCGTTGCAGGATTTGCATCTGAATGACAACTTTTGTTGGTAAATTCAAGGGTCCTTAGAGATTTTGCACATTCTGTTCAGAGTGAGGCAGGCCAGTGGGAACAAAGTCACACATTAGCAAAGCCCTGCCAGCCTCAATTATGACCAAAGGGATTGGCTTGATAGTGCTGCAGCAGACCACATTCAGAACTGGATGTGTCTATTTAAACTTTCCTGGCCACTTCCTTTATGTTCTCCAGCAGCAGAATACAGCGGATGGCAAATTCCTGCGTTGAGAGTGACGCAGAGGAGATTTGGAGGTTCTCTGCTCTTGCATTCTGTTTTATTCTGCTGTGTTTTATATGGAAGCCTTGGTCTTTGAATCTAGTTTTCATGTTTGGGAAAAATCCATCTGCAATGGATGTGCACAAGCTTTGTTCTCTCCCGACTGTATGCCTAGAGGTTCTTTCCCTTTCTCACACTTTCTCCCTCTTTTTCGATCCTTCTCTCTCTCTCTCTCTCTCTCTCTGTCTCTCTCTCTCTCTCTCTCTCTCTCTCTGTCTCAGAACATTTGTGATAGAGAATCCAGGAGTTTGGCTGCAAGCTTGTGGGCTTTCGCCTCCATATTTCATATGCATTATGAGACACCGCTGATTAAATTGCAAGTATATGCCATGACTCGTCCTCCTTCAATTTGTAATAAATATCTGCTTTTTTTCCTTGGTTTTCTCATTTTCTGACTGTGTTTCTTGCCTTCTCAGGGGGCTGCAGATTGGATGAATCAGACTTTATGCCTGTTTCAAAGCCCAAGGTGTTTTATTTATAGGGAAAAAGTACATTAACGCCTCTGTGAAATCTTTGGAAGATTTATCAAGCAGCTTCCTCGCTGCCTCTCAGTTTCTTCACTGCCTCACTTGAACTGTTAGACTCAAGGCTCAGGTGTGTGTTGCTGGGCAGTGTAACGCATCTGTCTCTTGATCTGGTGTGTGTTTTCATCCCTCCACTCTTGCCACCGTCTTACCGTCATGCCCATGCTGTGACATGGCTAGCTCTGTTGTCTTGGCATTTATAATTCAGTCCTATCAATAAAAGATGTCTGGCATTAAGTTTTTATCTGGTGATGCTGTGCTGCTGTCTCATAGAGACTCTTTACAAGCGAATGACTGAGGAGCAAAACTTTCCTCTTCTGTTCTGACTTCCAGGCATCACTTGGCATTAGTATAACCTTAGATGATCCTCGGTCCTCAAACATGCTTTTAGAAGCTTATTCCCTATGATCTCATATTCCGCTAGCTTACTCCCTAGCCCTCCCTTTTCAAGCCCCCAGCCTTTAATGAGTTTTGCTGAGAGTTATATTTACTCATGTTGTCTTGTGCTTTTGTCTAAAGTGCAAAAATTCCTCTTTCATTCTGTCTTATCCGGCTGAATCAGCGTTGTCGTTTCGCAGTTCACTTAGTGCAAAGAGCTGATGTGGGCAGAGCTTTGTCAGGAGAACGAGCTCTAAATCATCCCAGTTTACAGAAACAACATGGCTTGCCTTGCATTATGAATGTGTACAAACCATCATACCGGTCATGCTATTGGAGAATGTAAAGAGCTTGGCTAAGAACTGCTGTTTCCTATTGGTTGTCCATCTCTGTTTTTCTGCACATCTTCAAGGTATAATGTCTTCTGTCTGTTTGAACGTTATGGTTTCCTTCTTTTTGTTGTTGTTGTTGTTTCATGTAGCATCTGCCACACTGAGAAATAAACAATGCGTGTAGATAAAAGAGAGAGGGAGAGAGCAAACTGGAAATAAAGGACTGTATGTGTCAGTTAGAGCTGATAAAAGCCTGAAAATCCAATTAGTCCTCAGTATCTGGGGGAAGGAGGAAAGCCTCATGGGAGTAATGTCAGGAAGTATCCACCACCATAACATGTCAATAACACAGCCATTTACATACTAGGCATACATAGGCTATTGATAGTTCAGCGTGTAAAATCGAGCTGGATGTTTTCTTGTAAATCGGGACTATATTTGGTATTCTGGTTCTGTCCACATCAGCCATTTGAACAGAGAAAAAAATCTGTCAAAGGGGAGGACTGTGCCTTCCTCTCCTCAAACTGGAGGGCCAGCAGCTTAATGGAAGCACACTGGACCTGTTCTGTGGATGATGTGCTGGAATCCATTTTGGTGGAGAGGTAATTACCGGTGGTTAAATGTGTGTCTTTTCTTTTACCATTTTCTGTCCCGTGGATCTCCTTGTTTCTCTGTGTCTTATTTTCCTGGGAGGCAAAGCGAGCACCAGAAAAGAGCAGGGCAATTTCAAGACTCATAGTGCCTCGAGTCAGAGCTCATGTGCTCCCCCAAGGGAAGAAGCACATGCCCTGGCAGCAGGAAAGCAGGGCAAACACAGCTGCTGTTGTACATTTTATTTGTATGCATGCGTGTACGCTCGTTGTGGTGTGTATTTGCATGTGTAGGTTTGTTCCGTTTGTGCAAATCAAGTCCATGGAGGAGGATGGAGGACAAGTGTAGGTGTTACAGGGTAGATCCACAATCTGGACAACAGAGTAGGCCAGGGGAGACGGGGAGTTTCGTGTTAGAGAGGAGCTCTCTTATATTCAATACACGCTCACTTCATCCACTGTGACTCTGTGCATGTAAAGTTCCTCCTGTAATCACCACTTGCCTTAGATGTTGGATATATTTTAGATTTTTGCCTCAGATGTCGTCATTCTGTACATCAGTTGTGTACGTCTGCACCCAGCCACTGGTGCATGTGTGTTCACTTGCGTCTGCCTATCCCCATGGTTGAACTATTTTCCAGTCAGGTTGTTGTTGTTGTTACGGAGGAGCTCCAGTCCCAGCAGAGAGAGTTCGCAGTTATGTTGTTGTTATTGTCTTC
Organism: Caranx ignobilis; assembly: GCA_021432705.1. NCBI lineage: Eukaryota > Metazoa > Chordata > Actinopteri > Carangiformes > Carangidae > Caranx > Caranx ignobilis. The sequence goes on along the minus strand of MU269985.1, from coordinate 41,491,322 downwards.
GTCTTCAAACAAGGATTGCTCCGGCCACGTACTCCTCGTGGACTCACAAACACGCACTCAGTGTTCAAACCCCCACCTCTCTGTGACAGCTGAGCGTCTCAGCGGTGGAGGGATATTCACTGCTGCTTGTAAACCTTGTTCATGATTACAGTCGTTGGAGTGTGTGGCTACTCTGATGAACTAGGCACAATCGATCAGTATTTCCTTTGAATAATTGATATGACATCTAACAGCTCGGTGAAACGGATGTGAAGTGAAATAGCTTTATTTAATTAAGCCTGCTTTGATTTAAAATCCCTTTATTAATATGCATGTTCCCTCTAGTCTTTAATTGTCATTGTTAAAAAATATATATTGCAGTGACTCTCCTTTATATGACAGGCTCTTGTGTTTGTTCTGAGGTTCAGATAAGGAGTGAGTGTGGCTGAAGAGCAGCGTTCGGTTCAGTTTCTGTTGCTTTATTAATCCTGGAGCTCAGATTGTCTTTACGACTAAAAAATCAGGTAACTACTGCTGGGTGTTTGCAGAGTAGCATAACCAACGGTTGCCATGGTAAACTCAGAGGGGATATAGTGTTAATGAGGAAGAGTTATTACAGCGCTAATAGGATTGTACTGTAATTTTGGTTAACTGCGTGTAGAGATTAATTCAGAAAAAGCTCTGTTTAACACATACTTCACTCTAATTGTTTTGTTAAACTTTTACAAGGAGAGTGGAATTTGTAATTTCCTGCACATCTAGAGGCAGTTTGCTTTCACTGACGTTGGTGATATTGCGCCAGTTATTTTTCCTGCTTCCATTTTTGCAGGTACTTGAGTATTTTCTCTGTTCCCCACCGTGTGTTGATTTGGTATCATGAGGAGGCTTTTTTGTCTCTTCTCATTGTTGCGCTGCTCACTGACCCTTGTCTTCATTTTCCCCTCTTCCTCTGTCTTTCTCCTTCACCTCTGCTCCCTACCCCTCCTCCCACCCCACCTCATTCCTTACATCCACCCTAACCCTCTCAGGGGGAGGAGAGGCCTGAGCTGGCCCTGGGCCCAGGCCCATTAGCCCCAGCCTGGCAGCCATGTGCTCATCACCAGAGATCATTACACCCAGCCAATGACACCACTCTAATGCATCATTAATGATTGATTAACGAGCTGAGATCAGCCCAAACGGGTGCATTTGTACGGAAGAGCACCCTGTAATGGCAGCACAAGGATTGCATCTGCTATTTTTTACCATGTCTTGTGTGTGTGTGTTTTATTTTCATCAGTCTTTCTTTGTGCCTTGACTCTCAGGTTGAGTGAGGAAGCTGCAGACTCCTGCGTGTGAAACGAAGAGCCGAGGAGGTGACTGCAGGGTGGCGTGATGGCAGGGCGGGTGCTCTCCACCCCTCTCCCTCTTCTCCTGTTCCTCCTGGTGGGAGTGCTTCCTGTGGCCCAGGGCTCTGGCTACCTGTCTGGATATCGCCTCAGGTCTCGCCTTCAGAGGGATCGCCACGTCCGCAACATCCGACCCAACATCATCCTGATTCTGACTGATGATCAGGACATAGAACTGGGTGAGACTGTTTCCTCCATTAATCCTTTCCTGTGTGTGTGTGTGTTTGTGTATCTGCCTTTCTCTGTTTGCTTTGTGTCCATGTCCCATGGGTATGGATATTCTCTCCATGTGTATCCAACAGCATCAGCAAGGGAAAGTCAGCCTAATGCTGCCTCTTGGCACCATAACAACTGGTCCACTCAAAGTCATGTGCTCCCTTTGCCAACTCCTCCATTGCTGGCATGAAATGAGGGCGGCCTATGGCTTCCATTGTGCGGATGCCAAACGCTGGCCATCTCCCTACCCGCTTAAGTCCTTTAGCAGCGTATTGGACTGGAGTGGCTGCATAATGGCCTTGGTGACACCCTTTGTCCTCCTGTGATCGCTAGTGAGAAGACTCTCATTGAAAAGCAGGAATTTATGGTCAAGCATCTGTTTCCCCAAACAATCACCATCAGCCTGAAAAGCTTTTAGTACACAGGAATCCAAATGGGTTACACTTTACCAAAAAGATTTATCCCCTCATTTACTGCCCCCCCCCTTTTTCTCTCACCATGTCCATAATGGTTTTTGCTCTTACCTCCTCATGCCCGATGTTTATATTTTTCACTCTTTACCCTCTCTGTTTTCCTCAACCCCTCACTCGCTCCTCTCTAACTGCTTTATATTTGTCTGTGTCCCTTTCATTAAAATCCATGGCCTTTGAATCTCCTCCACCCTTCTATCCCTTCATACAACCCCCACGCCCCACCCCACTCACGCTCTCTCTCTCTCTGTTCTCTCCCAGGCTCGATGCAAGCCATGAACAAAACCCGGCACATCATGGAGAAGGGCGGCACGCATTTTTCCAATGCTTTCTCCACCACGCCCATGTGCTGCCCGTCGCGCTCCTCCATCCTGACTGGGAAATACGTGCACAACCACCACACCTACACCAACAACGAGAACTGCTCGTCACCCTCGTGGCAAGCCCACCATGAGCCGCACACCTTCGCCGTGCATCTCAACAATTCTGGCTACAGAACAGGTGAACCACGTAGCTACACACACGTAGTTTAAGTTGAGAGTTTCACAGATTTACTGTCGCTCGGGGAGAACATTAACATACTGCTCGCCTATTCCTCACTCAGCCTTTTTTGGAAAGTATCTGAATGAGTACAATGGCTCCTATGTGCCCCCTGGCTGGAAAGAATGGGTAGCACTGGTGAAGAATTCACGTTTCTACAACTACACCCTCTGCAGGAATGGAGTACGAGAGAAACACAGCAGCAGCTACTCAAAGGTATTGATGCGCTCCTCTCTCCCTGAGAGACCTACCTACTTTCAATGAGTGAATCCCTGCATAACAGTAAAAGTCAAACATATTACTTTTACATTCATTAAAAGCATTATTTTACTAACTATCTTTTAATTGAGATCATTTAATAGTTTGGGACTTCAAATGTATCATGCTCGTTATGTGTAAATGTGAGGCACAAGACATTTGGTTTCATTAGTTTTTCATGGAAAAGACACAGCTGAATATATATTTCCCTTTATGTAAGCAAATCAAAAATAATGATTTTTTTCTAATTGGAAAGCAAAGTAAAGGGATTAAGATGAAATATGAATTTAAATGAATGAAGTATGATGAATCTTTTGTGGGTCATTATTCATTTATCAGATTTTGGGATTATTTTTGGACACACACAAGTCAGTGACGGGCTCTGACCCAGCACAGCAAGACCTTGACGTCTGCTCTTTTAGTCTCTTCTGTCACTCATCCAGTGCCTGACGGACAATGTCTGCCTGCTCCACAGGACTACCTGACAGACATCATTACCAACGACAGCATCAACTACTTCCGTATGTCCAAGAGGATGTACCCTCACCGCCCTGTCATGATGGTCCTGAGCCACGTTGCTCCGCACGGTCCAGAGGACTCCGCGCCCCAGTACAGCTCTGCCTTCCCCAACGCATCGCAGCACATGTAAGAAAATTAGAGAGCCTCAAAGAGAAAAAACAAACATAAAATCAGTCTAATTCACCAGGCTGAGAGCGTCAGATTGTTTTGGGAGGTTATGTGGTAATAAATTCACCTGCACAAATAAGGGGATTTGAATACAACTGCCTTTGCGTGTTTGGTGTAAACCAATTTGGTTTTATGTGGGACAAAGCTGACAAGCAAATGGGTGAATTTTTACATTTTCACATTCACAGCTATTTGCTTTCATATGAGTCATCCACATTCACGCTTCCTTTCATTTGACCCAGAATGACACAAATTCCATAATCTCAGCTCGATCTTATCTTCCTGTGCCTGCACTACGCTGTTGGCAGCCGAGCCCTCTCCGCCCTCTCCCTCTCCTCAGCCAGTGTTTCACTCTGGTTTATTTGGCTCATGTGTTGTTCACATTAGTGCTACCACCATAATGAGCTCTGCTAATTTGTACCATTTTGTCAGTCATGATCAAAGAGGGGCGTAAATAATGTATGTTTAATGCATAGGTAATTATTTAGGAGCACACACACACACATACACACATAACATATGAGGCTTTGTCTTTTTCACTGTCCGTGCCTCTGACTGGCTCTTTCCTGCCTCTGGCTAATGGCAGACCTACTATTGGCCTCGAGAGACAAATCCAAGGCCAGTAATGAGACAGCAGTTTCTGCCCGCTCGCTCGAAAACCCCACACACTCTCCTCCTGCTTCATCTAATCCCTCCAGCATCATTAACCTGTGCCACACGGGCTTTATACACAGAATATTCAGAAAATTCAGCCCCAGTGTCTTTGTACAAACTTTTAATTGCTCTTTCTCCATAAATTTGCCCTCCCTCGGGTGATGTTTTCTGAATGCGCCTGCGCCAGCTACTCCTCTCACTCCATCTCCCTCTGCCATTATCAACCATAGGAAGAGAGAAAGAGGCAGTAAAAGTCTGGCACTCCTCCGGTGATAAACCTTCTTCTCACCTTGGCACCTTGCAGACAGATCCTCACACTACATTAGAGTTCCCACTGTGGAGCAGGCTGTGCAAGACATTTGCATTTCTAAAAAGTATAATCGATCCACTTTAAACCTTAAATATATTTCTTCTAGAATCCTATTAGCTATTTAGCAGTGTTTATTCTCAAATAATTAAAGTTCCATATGGCTTGGAGTTAAATATTGATCAAACTGTGCTCACTGCGCACACGGACCTATTGATTGCTGTGCTTTGCATTTTACATGGTGTGTGTAACCTCCAGTTTAGCATTGTGTAAACAATTTTCTGGCTACTTTAGAGGGAGGAGGATAAAAGCAGAGAGATATGATTGCTGTGAGTGCGTAATGTAACTGTGCACACACTGGCACATTCTCCATAATCCAATTTACAGCAACAGAATCGGGAAACTACACATATAGAGATGGAAAAAATCTACTGAATGCAATTGTTTGGTGAAATGTGACATGTACTGAAATGAATCATGTGCTTTGTTGTGTTCTTTTTGGATGGAAAAGAGGCCACAAAAATGAAATGCTTGGTGAAGGAATTTTTTTTTGTCTTTCATTTTGAAGTGTTTCTATCCTCCTCTGCTTGCAGAACCCCCAGCTACAACTATGCCCCTAATCCAGATAAGCACTGGATCCTCCGCTACACAGGACCTATGAAGCCTGTCCACATGCAGTTCACCAACATGCTGCAGCGCAGGAGGATGCAGACCCTGCTGTCTGTAGACGACAGTGTGGAGAAGGTAGGTGGACCTGCAGGCGGACAGACATATGGTTAAATGCAGAAGCACACACACACACACACACACACACACACATGCACACAGGCACTTAAATGCACCAGACACACTCACATTTCATCTGACAGTCTCTGGTCCTGAGAGATCTGTGCTTGTTCTGACTGGGGTTGTGTAATGTATTCACTGACACACTTGGTAAATTGTTCAATCCCCTTTTCCTTGAAACTGGCACAGGAGACTTGAGCTATCAAACGTGACGTGTAACTTTTTACACTCTGTGAGTGCTTGATGAATTATATCCTCCGTAGGTGTACAACATGTTGATGGAGACTGGGGAACTGGACAACACCTACCTCATTTACACTTCAGACCACGGCTACCATATCGGTCAGTTTGGTCTGGTCAAGGGCAAGTCAATGCCATATGAGTTTGATATCCGTGTTCCCTTCTATATACGAGGACCTAATGTGGAGCATGGTGCCATGTGAGTATTATCTGTCTGTCTGTCTGTATATCTATCTGTATGTATATACTGTATGCATAGGTATGTGTGAGAGATTTAATGTCAGTGTGACCTTTCTGGTAAATAACATTCAAAAATGCCATTTTATTCTTGCTTCCCTGCAGTAATTCTCATATAGTGTTGAACATTGACTTGGCACCGACTCTGCTGGACATGGCCGGAGTTGATATTCCTGCAGAAATGGATGGCAAGTCTGTCCTCAAGCTGCTGGACACAGACAGGCCAGTCAATAGGTGAACACATTCATCAGCTATTTTGCTCACTATCTTGCCATTGAATTGGTAATCAAAGTATGGCATTTAATATTTTGCAGATTAGGTGCAGACGTGACAAGATGTAATTTACCAGGACTTCATGAAGTTTAAGTGAATCTCTGCACTCTGTGATATTTTTTGAACGTTATCAGATCTACAATCCAAATACCAACATGTAACACCACTTTCTTTTCAGTGATGTACAAGGGTGGCATTTGAAAATGGTCTGTATGCTTGTTCAGTGCAAATATCACAGAGTGCTTTGACAGAACTTTTTTTTTATTTCTTTTTGCTCATTTCCAGGTTCCAGTTGAGCAGGAAGGGGAAAACATGGAGAGATTCTTTCCTTGTGGAAAGAGGGTATGTTTTATTGATCAGCGTCTTGCAGGACATGTTCACATACCAGACATTGTCTCCTGGTGACACCAGGCTCCTTGTCTTTGACTGGCTGAAAAAAAAAAAAAACTTCATGTTTTCCTGTTCTTTCAGGAAGCCTCCACACAAGAGAGCTGATGGGAAGGAAATGGCCCAGGAGGAGAACTTCCTGCCAAAATACCAGCGGGTGAAGGACCTGTGCCAGAAAGCAGAGTACCAAACCTCCTGCCAGCAGCCAGGACAGGTATCTAATCTGCAGGAGCTAACAAAGACAGGTTATTAAAGTATGAGGAGAACAACATGGAGTGTAGGTCACACAGGGTGATAATTTACAATCTGGTTGACAGTTTCCTGAGTATAATACACAGTCACTCTTGTGCTCTTACGGTTCCATTTAGTCTTTTTTATTCCTTCAAAATTAAGTTCACGGAGTATGACATGCATTTGCATATGTGTGCTCATGTGGATAAAGAACCATTTGATTTGCTAAGAAATCTGAATTACATGCCTGCACAGTAATTTCAGAATAAGCCCATAAAGGACATTTTTAATCAAATGGTTTTTGTGCATCAAAACAGATGCTGTACTATAGACTGAAGACCTGTTATCAACATATTTCCCTCTGCTTTATTTCAGAAATGGCAGTGTGTGGAGGACCCGACTGGCAAGCTGAGGCTGTATAAGTGCAAGGGTATGGCTAGTCTCTATGCCCCACGTATGCAGGCTCTGATGGCCAGCGGTGCCTCCCAGCTGTCTCTAACACCCAACTCAGACAGCTGTAACTGTGGCGATGTAGGCTTCAAAACATCAGTCCTGAAGAGAAAGCGGCTGTTCGCCAAGAAGAGTGAGTCGGTCCTGCCACTCACATGTGCCATTGTTCTGGAAGTTATTTTAGATGTGATTTTGTTCGGAAAGACATTTGTTCTTTACTTTGAAATGTCCTTGCTATAGCCTACAAAGCCTTGCCAAACAGGGCCATTAATCTCAAGCTAAAATAGCCAGCTTTTGAAGTATTCATGAGATGAGATGTATGTGTCTGTGCTGCCATCAAGTGGTGGGAAAGTGTGGACAAGTGAGCCTTTAATCACACAGCCTTGAAAGAAATAAATACAAAACCTTGTAAATTATTCATGGAATGTGAAACCAGTTGCATGAAACGTCAATTGATATCATCAGTATTTTTTGGCCCGTGTTGGCCTTCTCTTGTCCACATCATCATATATGCTGATCTGCAGAATCAAAAACACATCCCTCTTTTTCCATCTCATTCAGATTCCTCTGTCTCATCTTATTCAGAGATGAAATCCAGTAAGACTGTCTCTAGGAAGCGCTGGGCTCGTTCTGTATCATTTGAGCTGGACGGAGACCTGTACGCTGTGGACTTGGAGGAGGGCTACCGGCCGCTGGCATCCAGGAACACCAGCTGGATCAGAGACAGGAGGAGAGGAGTGGTGAATGACGAGGACAGTGAAGAATTCAGTGGTATGGGGGTCACAGCCAAACCTACCACCAGTAATAGACTCACACCACCTGCTGCTCTAAAAGTCACTTACAGGTGTGTAATGTGTATGCGTCAAGAGGAGAGAAATAACTTGTCAGGAAAAAGTTTAGACTGCAGATGGATGATTTTTAGTCCGACTAATATGCTTGTTTGTTTCCCGCAGGTGCTCCATCCTTATGAATGACACAGTTAAGTGTGATGGAGGACTCTACAAGTCCCTTCAAGCATGGAAAGACCACAAACTACACATCGAGCACGAGGTACTTATACATTCTCTCCCTCATTCCCCATCTCTCATGTTGATTAGTGGTTCATGGTGCATAACAAAGTGTGTGACTGTGTGTTTGTTCCTGTTGCACCTAGATTGAAACACTGCAGACCAAAATCAAGAACCTGCGGGAAGTAAAAGGTCACCTGAAAAAAGTGCGGCCAGAGGAATGTCAGTGCAACACTCCCAGGTGAGATTTCTTCAAGAGCACACCATCACCAGCGGCAGAGTGATATCCTCATAAATGTGACTCTTGTCTTTTGTATTTCCAGTTATCTCCTAAAGAATAAAGAAATTTTCAGGCTAAATGCAGGACGCATGCACTCACTGAGGTAAAGATATACATAATGTGAAATGACTGTGTCACTAATGTTCATTTCCTCTTGCAGACTCACTGTATAAAATGTTGTTTGCTGTCACCAGGATGCCGTCTAAGCAGAAGAGTCAGTGGCTGCAGAAGGAGCAGAAGCGCAGAAAGAAACTACGTAAATTCCTGAAAAGGCTCCAGAACAATGACACCTGCAGCATGCCTGGCCTCACCTGCTTCACCCATGACAACCATCACTGGCAGACTGCCCCCTTCTGGACAAGTAAGGAACAGCATGTATCTGCAGGAGACGTTTTAAACAATATTGTGTTAGAACCTTTTTTTTATAGTTCCCAGAGCAGCCATGATGAAAAAACATATTTTTGGGACACTAGTGTAATATCCGTTGTTTTCCACTCTTACCCCTCCCCTCCCTCCCTCACCTGCCCCCACCTTCCTCCCTCCCTCAGTGGGTCCATTCTGTGCATGCACCAGTGCCAACAACAACACATACTGGTGCCTCAGGACCATCAATGACACACACAACTTCCTGTTCTGTGAATTTGCTACTGGTTTCCTGGAGTATTTTGACCTCAACACTGACCCATACCAGGTATGTCATTTTATACAGACACACACACATAATGGTGGCTACAAAAATAACTTACAATAATAACTACAAGATAATCTCACACCATGATTGATAGTGCATTGCTGTGAGCACAGGGGACACAGATTTTCCAAAGTTTTCCAGAGTTTCCAAAGACCTTGTTGACATTGTGTCCTTATTATTCCTCCAGCTGATAAATGCTGTCAGCACCCTCGACCGCAACGCTCTGAATTCAATGCATCAACAGCTCATGGACTTAAGAGGCTGCAAAGGACATAAGCAATGCAACCCGGAGAAAGGTGAGTTAAAAGCCACTAAGGAAAACATGATGGATTACAGTGTCTCCAGTAATTTCAGCCTGAGACTAATGTTACCTTCACTTCCTTTCAGGAGGAAAGGAGCGAAACTACTTCAGTGAATACAGGTATTTCTTTTCCTTCCTCTTGTAGCTCAGCTTATTACTTTAGCAAACACTGCAGATGGAACTTGTGTTACAATATGAATTCTGAGAGGTTACAGCCTCCCTAGCGAGTCTTTGGTTATGTTTTTTGCTCATTATGAGTCATCTGGGAAGTCAAGGAAATGAAATACAGTGATGTTGTGCTGAAATTGAACCTCTTCAAACTGCCATGGTTCCTTAATGTTGTGATCAAAGCCTTTTCAGCATGCAGAAGCAGAAGCCAAAGAGGGCCAAAATGCAAGCCTACTTTTCAGCTTCTGCTGTTCCCTTTTTGTAATGAAGCCTAATTGCTTGTCTCTGCTGTGCGTGTGTATGCGGGTGTGCCTGCCTGTGTGCGCGCATGCATGTGTGTGCACCTGTGTGTGTGTGTGTGTGTGTGTGTTTTTTGTGTGTATATACCTGTGTGTCTGTCTCCATGCACATGCATTTGCCCTGCGCGTCTTTACGTGCTGTGCATGCTTCAGGCCAGTTCATCGTCGAAAGAGGCCAAAAGTGAAGAAGCCTTCCTCCAAATCGCTGTGAGTTTGTCATAACCCATCTGCTCATTTGTAGTCAGCCAAGTTCTTCTCCTATCTCTGTCCAGATTATTTTTTTAGCTTGGTCAGATGACCCAGCAGCATGCCCCCTTTCTCTTCTTTACTGTAGTTCTGTACTCCTCTAATCACAGTAACTCTCTCTCATTTACCTGCATTGCAAAGCTGCACCATCTTTTTTTTTCATTCGCCCACTCAAGTCAAATTCAATGAAGCAATGCAGATGTAAAATTGTCTCATTATGTTGTGTTCTCAGTCCTGTTATTGTCATTTCTTACCCTTCCTCGCAGTGTTGGTAGGAACAGGCCACAACTGGAGCCATGGTTTCCAGTGAATGCCTCAAGTGGCGCATTTAACTCACGTATTTGTTTCCCTTGCACAGAGGGCAGATTTGGGAAGGGTGGGTTGGTTAACCACCTGCATTCCACAACCAACCACATAGGCCTCCTCCAGCGAAGGAAGGAGATGGGGGAGTGCAGGCAAACCCAAGGACCTTGACTACACTTCGATGGACCATAACCTGAGATGATACTCTTTTCTAAACTGGGTTTTAATTTTTGAGAGAGCTGCTCTTTGTAGCCCTCGCCCAGACAGAGAAGATGCTGAGGCTGAGAGGAAGCTTAAAGACTCTACAATCATCAGTTGTACCTTCGCACACTTTTCATACTCATTTACACCCTGTTACCCTGAGCTGTCAGGACCATTAACCTCAACAAGATGCTGTGAATCAGGTGGAACAGTTTGGTATCCACAAGCCATCCACTCCAACAGTTCTGTAGATAATATATATCAGCTTTAATCAGCTTTCTTTCATGTCGTGGAAACACGAGTTACGTGACAACTCTGCTGCTACGCAACAATGTCATGGCCTCATGACATCTCTGTGGCACACGCTAAATCGTTCGTGCTCGGATTCACAACAAGACATTTTCTTTCTTGGCACAACTTTGTCTGCGCATAGAAGTGGTGTGGACTTTTAAACAACCGATGGTAACAAACTCTTGGCCATAACCTTTTGTATAATAGTTGATCTTAACACTGATGAATGTCCTTTATGAAGCATCATCCTCCTCAAAGCTGTGAGACATGTGTTAACTACAGTTCAACTGCCTTGATCCAAGCCCATACAGTGTCAACTACACCTTGGATGGCCCGACACTAACCTCTGTCTCACAGCAGAACAGTCCAAATCTCCTGAATATTTGACCACTGGCAGGATATGTCATTAGTAAATGCCATTTTTCTCCTTTGTATTGTCAGTACCACGCTGTAGAAGTATCAAAAAAGTTTGTTCAGCTTGCTATAAATGGTGCTACAGGATAACAATACAGAAATAAAATCTTGCTGTACAGTACAGTATGTATTTGAATGTATGTTGTGCAATTAATATAAATGTTTACAATATTTTTTATAATACTGAAGAGGCAGACCTCAATGTATGATATGAGTTGACAAAATGAACTTATAGGGAGAAATGTAGCTTGAGAAATTTCATTTCCCTCAATTTGTATGTTTGTCGTTTCCTTATTTACATCGGAAAAGCACTTAGAGGGTTCACTGTGAAGAGACGCGCCATGTACATTTAATGGACATTTTACTCTGTGCCAGAGGAGAAACACAACAATGTAATACTTATTGATGTGAATTAGCTACCTGCCTTTGTTAGCTGCTTTTTTTTTTTTTTTTTCTCTTTCTGTTTTTTCTTTTTCTTTTCTTTTCATTTCTTTTTCTTTTCTTTATTTTTTTTTTAAGCAGATGTTTCCATAGACCTGAGTGCTGATAGTAATTGTGATTAAAGTGTTGTTTGACCATAAACATGAACTCAGACAGTGTGTGTTGGTTTACTTGTGTTCCTGTCCAGCAGGTGTCTCTGTCCGCTTGTCCACAGAGTTACACGGTTACTCACAGCTCACTACAGCAGTGGACATAGTAGAAGAGAGTCTACAGCTCTGTGACTAGGTCAAGTGAGACTACGCTGCAAAATGAGCATATCATATGTGATATTCAAATATTCCTGTAATCAAAGAAGCCATCATAACGACACTTAGTGCCGGTTGCTAAGGGACACTTAGCAACCACTTCCCAAAAGCAGAAGCTTAAAGTCCAGGGGAAATTCTGGTAAATATTTGTATAGCACGTATTTAAAAACAAAACAAAACCTTTCTTATCTGCCTTTGTGTAACAGCTGTGACAAACAGTACAAACTCGGTACATTTGTCAGAAATGATAATTCGTGTTGTCCTACTATGAGAAAAGTTGGCAGGCGCCGTCATGTTCCGTTAAAGCCCGAAGCGGTAGATAGAAGTTTAATATGTTGTCACTCCACTTTGTTGAGCCAAATGATTCACTGACGTTTTGCTTGAGGGTTGGGACTGCTTTCCAGCCAGCTTAATCGCGGGGGATAAAGGGGAGGGGTGGCGGTGAGGTGAGGTGGGGGGTGCAGACTGGGTGACCCCCATACCAACCTATGACTCACGTGCAGAGGCGGAGACTCCATATCGGATTCACCGCCGGAGGACCGTCCCGTGCTCACTACTGGAACAGCTCCCTGCTCAGAAAACTAACCTCAACTCAGACACTGGCTAAACGTCGTTTTCCCTTTGTTTACGCCTCGTTTACAATGTGAAAAAAGATGGCCGGGACAAGGTAAGTCAACCCCCGCTTTAAATTCAAACCGATACAGAGTTTAACTGGGGAAAGTTTCAAAAGCGGAGGGACGGTTGCCTCGCTTTCACCCCGCCGCCGACTGTTTCCTGCGGGCAGGCAACAGCCAAACGAACCAGACCACAAGGCTCAGTGATATTGTTAAAGTATCTTTGGCAGTCGTTTTAAAGTTGAAATGCAAGCAAGTTGTGTGAGAATTAAAAACTACGTTGAGGTGATGTGATAAGATCAAACGAGTAACTTGAAGCGGGTTTTTGAGCTGAAATTAGCAGTTAAACGTTTGAATTACTTACATTACCGTTGGGAAGTTAGAAACTCTGTTTGCTGATTTGTAGTTTAATAGCGCTAAAAGTTAGGAAAAACAATGAGAGAAGCTTGAAGTGAAAGTTTGCTTTCAGTTACTGTTCATAGTAGAGTTAATTCAACAAGGTCTACTGTCCGTGTTTCCTATCACTACCAGTCTCATCTTGTGGACCCCCCCCCCAAAACCGGTCCACAAGTCTTTGCTGTGGTTAAAGACCTATAACCAAAGCGGAAGGCAAATGTTCCACAACCCATTTGTTTCTTCCAGTTTTACTGGTGGAAGGTAACTGGGGCTTGTTAGCTACTGGTTTGATGTGCACATGCTGGGTTTCTCGAGCATCTGCTTTGACTGCACATGTGCATTAAAACTTTGTTTAGCTTTCATCGCTCGCCTGAGACAGATGGTTTGCTTTAGTCCACACAGTTTATTTAAAGCTACTGAGATGTATAGGATAAGCTCTTTTGGCTCCTTTTTCTTTCAACTGTTTTGATACGTATATTTCAGATGGAGGCTTTTTAATGCTGTGACTTTTTATAGTAAGAACTTGATGGCTTAATGGTTGAAGCTGAAGTTATGAGAGTCTTTGATGTGTTAGTCTTCTCCCTCCTGTGTACAGACCTCTTGTTGAATGCTGTGCCATGCACACAGTCTGGCTAAAAAGCAGTCCAGTCAGATGTCATTTCTATAGCCTGGAGCTGTTGGCACACCATGCCAACCTGACATCCTGGGTGCGGCAGTTTCACTCTCTCCTGCCCAGCCAGCATTTGCATGATGTGGTGTTTCTATCATAGCTTTACATATATACGAACTTTTCTATCTGTCCAGAGCTATATCTGTATCTGTAGTGTCATCACAGGCAGCATGGTGGGACATTTGGTATTTCTGCCTTATTAAACTTGTCTGTTGCTCATTTGAGCTTGACAGTGTGTGTGTGTGTGTGTGTGTGTGTGTGTGTGTGTGTGTGTGTGTGTGTCTGTCTGCGTGCATGTGTGAAACTGACACTATAATAGGATGTTGTCTCACTGTTTTTCCTGCTTGTTCACAACAATATACAGACAAGTGAGAACAAACCGTGCATCCCTCCGGCGAGATGAATCAAAATTATGTCCTTTGACAAAGACAAGGCAGGATGTCCATCCTACAGAGGATATGACAATAGACCTGTTTGTTTGCCTGTTGAAAGGAAGTGATTTTGAAGCCTGTGCTCCAGTGACAGTGTTATGTTATGGATCGTGATGTGTTCGTATATTATATTGACTGTGATTGGGCGCTTTCTTTTTGTGTGAGTGCTTTCTAGATGTACAACTTCAAGTCATACGTTCCAGCTCTCATCAACTTCATCCCTGTTATCTGTACTATACTGTAATCCTGGTCACATCCCTGTGGATCAGTGCTCTTAGCAAACACTTTTCATCTGATTGTTGAAATGACTCGTGTAATGTTGTAATGAGTTTAAGGTGATTTGCCCCTAGACCTCTCTATCTACCTGTGCATTCGCTGACATTTTGAACCTTCCCTCCGTAGGGATTACTAGCTGGTTTAACGTCCTAGCTCCCAGTAGGCTGAAGCTGATGCTTAAGAGTGCTGATCATCACTCACTGGTATTACAGAGGATAATAACTTGTATGGATATGCTGTAAGGATGAATGAGTCATCTGCTTCAAGAGACTTGAGCAAGTCTATATAATTGTAATGAGCTGTCACAGTGTAAAATTTAAATGGGATCTACATGCAAACTACGCAAGTTTCACACAGAACCTGAACATTGAAACAAGGATGAAATGTATTGAAAGGTTTTTTTAGCCTCGCCATACACTGTCATATTTTCTCCTTCTATTACAACCTCTAGCTCTGTTCTTATAATGAAAATATTAATCCCTACACATTGTTCCTCTACAAAGACCCCTTGGACTATAATCCCCCCGTCTACTCCCCCTTGGGCCTGCACAGACCCGGTGTTAACATCTTCACCAGGCTTCTCTGCGTTTCTAATGGAGAGCCTGCCGTCTGCACCTTCACTTCCTCTGGAGGACAATCCGGACATGTTATTCCTGTGTGGGTCCTAAGTCAGCCGCTGACCCCACCCCCCACCCCCCTACCCCTACTCCCAAAACACCCAGTAACTCTGCTTTGGGATTAGACTGGCCTCGTTTGTCATGTCAGCAGGGGAGGATTGGGAGGGATGTGGTGGTAAAACTCAAAATGAAGTTTCTGACTGCTGCTGGTGGTTGGCGTGCAGGTCAGATGATAATGGAAAATGTTGTTTTAGTGACACACAGATGGCAGAGTTGGAAAGCTGGGGTTTATTTTGAAAAGACCGTGGAGGGCATGTCTTCATTTATAACATGTACGACCCGGAGTGATGTGACAAAACAAAGTTTGGACGATGAACATTTAGGATTATTAAGCACAATTAGATCCTAATAGGCTCATTCATTTTTGTTGTTTGGACAGTTGCCCCTTTGTTCCCACTTTGACAGCTGGTGTACTGGACAGAAAGGCTGGCCTGTATGTGGTAAACACCCTGATCCCTCTGCTGCACATGTTCACTCTCGTCCACAGTCTTTTCTCACCCGAAAAGCCTCCACATGCTCTTCATCTATGGGCAAGGGCTGGATTTTAGGAAGGACAGGCACTTCTGTTTGGTCAGGCTTACCCCTATAAAAGGGAATTTGTTGACCCTGTTGCCGAGTAGTGTCTCAGACAGACAGCGACTGTTCAGCAGAGCAGTAAGGGGGCCGGAAGTTTCCAGCGTTTCTGCAGAAAGCTGCAGTATTCGTGGGAGAAGGCAGGATGGCGGGACAAGACAATACTCTCCATACAGAAATGACAGAGCGCTGCTTCTCTGCGGTTAGTTTGTAGGCGGATTACTGCGAGGGTATCTAAAGTAACATTCAAGACTGCCAACACAAGAATGTTCTCCTGGAACCGGTGGCGAGGTAGGCATTATTATCTAACATCTCATGAAGAATCAGTTTGTTGCAGTGGGGGTGAACATTTTGGCAGCTACCAGGAGTGAATTCACTGAGGCCATGTGAAATCGCTGGTTGGAGAGCACCATGGGAAAGACTGGCTTTGCTGAAGGTGGCTGGGCGACCTTGTGAGATCCGGTCTAATCCAGTGCCTGTGGAGAAGAGAAACTGTCTCTAGATCTGGATTAGGGCAGCTGTTGAAGGAGGTCACTGCAGACCCCGTATACATGTCCCAAGCTCCTCCCTGACTTGTCTCTGATTGGCTGGGCTCGCCTATGTGGAGACAACACAGAGAGTTCTCGTTGAATTAAGTCTGCCTGTTGATCTGACAATAGTCTGCATTGTTCTGTCCCATCACAGGCTTCAGAGTAGGCTGCATTTCACAGGCATTGTAATGCATATGGCTGTGAGTCATCACAGGACATTCTTGTCAGCTAGGTAACCATTTTATTGCTGTTCCCTGTATCAAGAAACTGCAGCAAAAAGGAGCCATTTCTACAACTTCTCAATCATATCAGTGTCTTCTTTCACAAGCAAGCTGTCAACACAGCCCTTTGTATTCTTCTGTGCTGAAAGCAGCACAGGTTGGCACTGAGCAGAAAGCTTCAAAATACGAAAAGTCCATTGTGCATTTTTTAAACAACACCATAGTTTTAAAACAGACCACATGTCCAGCCGTGGCACACGCTGCCATGGACGTAGCATATAGAACAATGGCCAAACCAGACCATCTGGTTCATGCAGTTTCAGGTGTGTGCTGTGATTCTTGTGACAGAACTGCCGGTAATGCTGCTCTCAGACAATACCAGTTCCCTGGAAGTGTATTTACTCATCTTCCCTGAGGGAAGACAACCTTTTCACTGCTGTCAAAAAGGGTGTTCAAGTGGTAAATCTGTCGCTTTTATATTCACCTTTACCGTTGCAGTAAGAGAGATGGAAACTGTTATAACCAAACTGTCACCTTCAGTATCAGCAGCTTGGTTGTGTCTTATCCATGCAGGCCTTTTTGGAGGTGAATCAGGTGACGGGGTGAGCTCAGGAGTTTCCGCTCTGTTCATCTTTATACTCCTATCCTAGCCTTGTTCTTACTGCCAGGCATGTGGTTGCCCGGCTGTTTGGTCTTAAAGTGCTTTACCTCTCTTCCCCTCCTTGGCAACCTGCCACCCTGCTGCCTAACATAAGTCCAGCCTTATCATGCCTGACGTGTTTCGTCGTAAAAGACGACCCCTGGACTCGTTTGCCAATGTCAGCACGTGGCAAGTGAGGAATGGACACTGACAACTGCTGCTGAGGGATGGCAGGAAAAGGGAAAAGGGGGAGGGAGGGTGCAGTGGAGAGAAAAGGTAGGAACCTGTTTGAAGCAATGTGGATCAAATCGAAAACTCTGTCCACATTAAAAAGCAAAAACTCACAATTGTGTTAATTCCAACTCTCTCCACGACGACATATTTTGCTTGAATATATCCACACAAGCTCAGTGTATTACTTTTGTTTTCACCAAGGTTTTTGAAGGTTTTATTATGTTTCCAAACGCTGCCTGCTATTAGGCTGATGATGAGTCTGTGTTTGAGACTGTTTACTGATAGTACAAACAAAGTATGAACACAAAAAGCCATCACAGATAAATCTGTGGGGAGAAACAACTTTTTAAAATTCCTGCAGTTTGAGTATTTCAATTATTTAAATAAACTGTTAACAGTTTGTTTGGCCGTTCGTTTGTTTATGTGTTAGTGTTTTCAGGAAGCTTTAAAGATGCTCCATGAAATTTGCTTTTGGTTACAAAAGAGTCTCATATTAATGTGGATGAATCTACATCACCCACACTTGTTTATGTGTCCATTTTCAATAAATATATCGTTTTATCCTTATAGTTATTTTGATATTTTTATTATTATTTAGTGGTCGACTCACCCAGCATTTCCTCGGGAAGACAGAGCGATTTACGGCATGCGCCGACAGAGACTAGCAGAGCCAGCTGACAGAAGAGTCAGGGTAAAAAACGGTACTAATAGTAAAACCTGTCTGTGTGATTACCTCGTCGGTGGCCATCAGAACTGGTTCGGTCTTCAAAACTCCCACAGCTCGCTCCGGCTACCTCGCTCATTTGGGACCAGTTTGCGACTGTGTGCGCGGAGGCTCGTGGGAAATGTAGCGTGAAAACACTTCGGCTTTCTGAAACTCTTCGTAGTCCCTTTAAAGCTCACTTGTTAATGATGGAATGGTTTGGCATTGATGAAGGGCTCATATATTCATATAATGAAAATGTAATATTTGCAAAGAAAAATTGCTAAGGAGGTATTTTAAAGTCCCGTCGGCTGGTCATCAATCCCAGGTCTCATCAGTCACCCCAAGTTCTCACCCATTGATTTTTTCACACCTCTTTGTCTGTTGGAGGTATTGGAGTGATAAATTCACCAGTAGAAAGCCTAATGAGAGGCAAGACTGGCATTGTGCTGCCCTGTGGGTCTTGTTTACAAAGCACATCAAGTATGAGAACAAGATAAATATACAGCTTCCTGACCCCTAGCATTAACTTTATGAGGGTTTCTCTGGGAATGAATGCCAAGCTCCCTCTCAGAAGTCCATTACTCTGTAACAGACTTGGCACAGACTCTTTATGCCGACTTGTTTGTTGTCAAATTAACTACATACACACTCCCACACACACACACACACAAATGTACCATGAGTTTGACTGACCTGTAACCCTGGTAACTCGGCAGGAACGGGAGGTGTTACACAAAAGAACCAAAGAATGTGCGTGTGACAGGTGCAGTTTTTTTTCTGTCATCTGAAACATGTGCGCCATCCCCTCTCCCTCTGATTGTTCTGGATGCCTGGGTGGAGTGTAGAAGCCTGCACACATCCTGCACAGAGACGACTACACCTCGTCCCAGTTCTGAAACATTTGGGTCAGTTACCAGGAAATAAACATGTGACTTTTCAAAGGCTGAATTGTACTTCTGATAAGAGCATGAGCCACTCGCTCATTCATGTCTTCGCTATCAACAAGTGCTGGCAATGGAAAAAGCCTTAATTTTTTGTTTTGTTTTGTAGCCACATTGTGTTATTGAGACTTTCGGGGTGTTTAATAAACCAGCAATCAAACAGCAAAGAGCAAAATTGCATACATGCAAAGAACTATGGAAGTTTTTAGTGAGTAGTAAGTCTAATTTTCTTTTTTTTATTGTGATTCTCTGAGTTTGTTTTAATGCAGGCTTATCTTTGCAGTGCTGCTGATGGGCTTAGAGCTGCTGTCCACTTCACTCCTGTTAAGGGGACCATGGACACAGCAGTCAACATGCCAGGTTTACGGTTACGCTCTTCGTTAGTCAAAGCTGCTGGAGCTGCTGCCAAGTACTCAGTGGTTGCTCCATGTCCCTGCTCTTGTTTTACAATATTTAGATAAGCGGGTTGCCTAGCAGCCATGCTGAATAGACTTTGTACATGGTTTATACATAATCAAACAGTAGTCTGCTTTGGGTAGATCACTCCTTGTATTATATTGAGGTTCAGGCCTCTACTTGTCTCTTTCAAAGCAAATTGCCAATGGTTTCTTATTGTTGGAACATTTTCAATGGTTTTACCTGTGTTTCTCAGTGGGTTTAAACTCCTCCCTCTCCTGTGAGGGATGACTTATTTTAAGGCCAGTATCTGAGGAGAAAGGTTGTTTTTATGCGTCTAAATAGGAAACAGCAGTTCTGTAAATATACTGGTTGGGGTGGACCTTGGCACTTGTTGCTGGGCCTAGGGAACAGAGTGCTAAGGTTTCCTAGATGAATGGCAAGCCCTGTGTGAGAACTCAGCCTGGCTTGGTCCACAAGGGACGGTCACAAGCAACCGCTCAGTGCAGTCTGTTGTTGGAAAAGGTTAGAGGTTACCTCACAAGAACGCTCGGTGGTAAATGGGAGTTTAACTGGCTTGCTGATTTTGCCTGTTTGTCTCACCCTAACAAATCTATGGACAATGAATGCAGTAATACCCCCCATTTGGCTCAGCTCCTGAAGGCATGCTATCTGTCATCAGAAATGCCATAGTGGCACCGAAGCATAAAGCTGCATTTCAGCCATTACTAGATTATCTGATAAAACACTGCTGCTATAGTTTAGTCAAAACTCGGTGCTACACAGAGAAAACAATCCTTTTTCTCCCTGTACGGTTTATCTTTTTGATGAAATCAACAACCACGTTGGTTTTTGAGTTTGTGTGAAATCCAAAGCTGGACAATGACACAAGGCTGCATGTTGGCCTATTTCTAGAGAAAGTATTGTCCAATCCTCTGTGTTTACCGTTGCTGGGAAAAGTGCCATTTACACTTTGGCTTCGAACAATGGGGCAGATTCCATGAGCTATATTCTGTTGTTTCCCTCGCTCTGGGAAACCGCTCTCAGTTCTAGTTATTTTTGGAGCTAACTGTAAATTGTGGAAGACAGATGAAGTATTTCTCCTTCAGAAGGAGACCTCTGGCACATTGCGACTGGGAATAACAAGATGGCTAAGGTGTGCTTGTGTGCACGTCTTTGTGTTGTGTATGAGTGTGTCCGTGTGGTCTCGCTTCGTTTCAGTGGTGGCCTTTGTTTGCACAGATATTTTTTTTTTTTTTTTTTTTTTTTTTTACAATTTGACAAGCTTTATTTTTAGTCACTGTGGAACAACCATAGGCTGCTGAGGCGTCTCCTTGACCCAAATGGGAGACAAAGACCCAGTGTGCCATGGGACAGAAAGGAGTGTGTTACCATTAAATTGCATACACAGGTTCCAAATACTTCACAACTCTTTCATGTCGTCAGATGACAAACCCTTGTTAAATTAAGCAACGGAGGTTTGAAGATGAATTAAAGGAAATTCTCAATGAGGTTCACTGCTGGAAAAACACATCTTTTCCAAAAGGGAAAGAAAAATCACTTATAATCAGGAAAGTCTTGTGTCAACTAGAAGTTACCAATCATGAAACTATTTCTAGTGGACTTCACTCTCTGCTAGACAACTTCTCCTGAACTCTCCGCTCATGTGTTTATTGAAAGCAGCGAAGGACCACACAAACTCCTAACATGGGTTTCTGGCATATGTCTGAGTCGGTCTCAATTAGATTGCGTTTCCCTAGAGGTAAATCAGGTGCTGTGTCCTTCACTCCTAGGGCCTTGTGTGTAATAAGTTAATTTTAGATCAATATAAAACATTTCTGTTGGAGTTAAACATCGTCGGGCTGGTGCAGACTGCATTCCAAGCCATTTATGAGCATTTGCAGCATGAGGCAGACGGCTTCAGTTGTTTGGAGTGCTGCACTATACTTTTGTGTCTGAGTCAGGGAATTGCATAAAGCTGAGTATGCTGAAGTTCATTTACGTTACCGACAGTAACCTTTCAGCAAATTGTATAGCAGCTAGGATCCTGCTCATTAAAATTTCAGCTGGTCCACTACTTCATGCAAATGAATCTCTTTTATCTAATTTTGATAGTCAGCCTAATGTAATTACAGTGGGAATACATTTCATTGTAAATGTAAATAAAAGGTGTTTTGATCTCAGTCATGGTAGATCCTGCAGAAGACAAGCTCCTTTGTGTTAGACAAACCCATGTTAATCTCTCACATGTCACTTGAGTGATGTTCCAGGAATTTCAGAACCTGAACACCGGTCCATCTTCCTGCTTATCTGGTCATGTCAACAGAGCTCAGCAGGCCCTCTCTCAGCTCTAACTGCTGTGTATTTACCCAGAGGGAAGAGTCCTTATGCAACCACTACACCCCGTGCTGCTAAACCCGTCAGCCATGGCCTCCAGAGTTGACCCTCAAACCCTGGTTTCCTGTTGGGGTGCACACTGCTGGTGCGAAGTGATGAAAGTCTGAGCTTTCTTTCACTCCATAACTCCATGTAACTGATTGGTTTATTTGGTTTTAGATACAAACGGTGAATTTACAGAGAGTGATGACAAACACAGACTCTAATAACAAAGAAGCCAACATGGAGAGATCATTTTCTCAGTGTGGGAAAACCTCTTTTTGATGCCAGGAGCAGTGAAGGGATAAAAGCTGAGTTATGTGTGGGGTTGTATTGGCTGTTTGGCCTCTGCTTTGAATGTCCCATTCGCTAGGCTTGCTGCCCATTATGTGTTGTGGATCTAATCAGTCTGAAAGTCATCTTCTTTTAGTTGGGCCTCATGTGTGGGGCCCCTTTCTTTGTGTGAAGTCAGACTGTAAACACATCTGCTATACTGAATCCAAGCTGTGTGACTCAAGCAAACATTCACTTAAACATTTGTAACAATCCAAATTTCTCTTCTCGTCCCAGGTGGGTTAAAAAACACAATATAAAAACAACCTACAGGTTGAGCCCGCTAAGGTCAGGGCTGCTTGCCTGGTGTGAAGGACTGGACCAGATGGCTTCCCAGCATAGAGCAGTGGGAACCATGGGTAGACAGTATGTAGAACGTCCCTATATATCTCCCATGTTTTTTCCGTGTTTACCTGGCTGTGAAATTAGCCTATGGGGAGCTACAGGCTGGTTCTGGCAGCACGTAAAATAGATTCAGATTGATACTAAATGAGTGATGATCAGGTGCAGTAAAATTGCTCAAGGGTTTGCAGTTAAAAGGGAGAACAGCTGTTGTTCCCAGTGAGTTGTAGCCAGCAGAGTGACATTGTAACCCTGCCAGACCTGACTGGCACCACACTCCTCTGTGTCTATTTCTGAGGCTGGGGGGTGCACACAGGGTTGATTGGAAAGGCACATGAGAAACGAATGTGGGTGTTTGTTGGACACTGTAGACTCTCTTATCTTTGCTAAGCTTTGTGTCCCTTGTGACCATCACAGGTAGCCTGGACTTGAAGGCTCATACCAAGAAAAAAACCATGACGGGGAGAAGAAAAGCTTTTCTGTCCCGAGAAAGCTGGGAAAATATCCAAACCTATGGTAGATTCTTGTGACACTAATTCCTCCCCACTGAGGAAAGATGCAGGGCTATATTCAGGTGGGATACTAAGAAAAGAGAAAGCACCTAGCCTTGCCAGGACCTTCAAGTGGTCATTACAAGAGAAGAGAAAGGAGCGTTGTTATTTATTGGATATTTTGAGTCCTTTCTCTGGCTCGAATCTAGACATCTACTGTGATGCTGAGCCTGGATAAAGGACTCTAGCTGGCTGTTTGCAGTGTTCCCACATGGATTTTCTGTCACAGTTAAGGCCTGCATTAGGGAACTGGATCAAAGGAGTCATAATTGAGCCCACTAAAGGGTAGCATGACCTAGATATACCAGCAAACTGCAGTCCTTGCTTATTTGTCAGATGCATTTATTGACCCTGACTTTTTGTGTGGATAACTTCAGCACATACATTATATACTTCGGTTTCAATGTGCCTCCCATTTTGATGAACACAGAAAGACTGCCCCATCATTTCTCTTGAAATCAGTTCATGCTCTAATTAAATGTAATTGGTTGTCCCTCTTATCTGTGCCCTTTTTTCTGGTGTAGTTTTCAGGTGGATTGACAACGAGGCTGTCTTTCTCTGTCTCTCTCTATGCTTTCTCTCTGTTTTGTGCCTCCCCTCTCCACTGTCTCTTGTTTTATTGTGTATGTGTGTTGTGCTGAGCTGGCTGCTGTCACCCTGTGATTGTAGTTAAGCTCTTGGGTTTTTGCGCTACTGGCACTCAGAGCGTATGGTTCTGTGGGCCCTGCTGACTCCATGCCTGGTGTCTCACTGAGTGTGTCCACCTGCCTTCTTATTCAGGAAACACACATACACGACAACACCCCTGCCGCTCCATTGCCTGCCACAAAGATGACATCATTTCTAAGACACACACATACAGATGGATACATGTAGGGGACACAAACACTGACACACTCTCCATATGGGCCAGTGGGCATTTTGAGCCTTTCAGTCTGTCAAACAGTGTGAGTTGTTTACCGCTTTTCAATTTGATTAGTAGTCAGGCGTGACTAGTGCATCATCATATCCTGTTGGTAAATAATCTGTCGCCATCTTAAATTCAAACAGCGCTTTAACCTTTGTCTCATTTCTTTCAGCTCTGATTGGGTGGAGATCCTGGAGCCACGCTCCCGCGAGCGTATGTATGTGAATTTGACCACTGGTGAATGCGGCTGGGATCCTCCTGTAGGTGTTCCTGTCCGTCAGGCAGACGGTAACCAGTGGTGGGAGCTGTTTGACCCCCACAGTGGCCGCTTCTACTACTATAACTCTACTGGCCGGCGTACAGTCTGGCATCGACCCCAGGGAGCCGATATAGTGCCCCTCTCCCAGCTCCAGGCCATGAAGCGAAGCAGTGAGGCCAAGCGGACTGGAGGGGGCGTGGACAGGCACCACCATGGGACCACAGGGAGTATCAGCAGTGTAGGGAGCCAAGGGCACTGCACCCCTCTGCCTGAGCAGGACGGAGACAGCCCTGTCCCCAGAGCCTTGGAGACCAGCGAGGAAACTGCCAACCCTGAGATGGACCCAGCAGTAGACAGCAGATCGCAGGGGGATGGAAGCAGCAATGAACAGAACACAGATGGCAGCAAAGACCCACAGAGGTAAGCTGGACCAAACTTTCAGTAGCCTCTACAGTAAATCTGGAGAGAGAATTGTGCTTAATCATTAGTGGATCTTATTACCAGGAGAAAAGGGAGGAAACGTGATAGTCATCACAGCATGTGGTATAGTGAGTTGTAATGACTTTCAAATGCTTCTGCCATGAGAACATGCAGGATTATTTTGACTTTCGACCACTTGAGCTGAACTCAAACTGCTTTTTTATTTTCATTCTCACTTATCTGTACATTCCATATGTCCCATGTTTCCATACTATTGCCTGTGAACTGTGCTCAGCCATTTCAGCAAATCGCTACCAAATGGGGAGAGTGGTCAGTTATATTACAGAGCATGACATTTCCCCCACTCACGCTAGGGTTACTGGTACAGGACGGCCCCTAACAGTAACTCCTTCAGAGACACCATCATGTGCTTGGTGTTGTGGCCTCTTCCAAACCACCATCTCTTCCCTCCAAGCCGGATTCCAGACATGCCACTTCTGTTTCCCCTGGCACAGGGCCACTGAGGCCGTCTTAGTGTCCTTCTGTGTGTTCACCACCACCCTGCTCCGCACCGCTCCAATGCTCATTTCATTTTCCTAAAACAAATCTAAACCCCAGGCCATCAAAGACTGTAATGCCTCTTATGGGTGAGAGATTAAATGTGCATGCATGAGAGGCATGTGAGAGTGTTGTCTGTGGTTAATAACAAGCAGAACCTTTACATTCCAGCTTCCTATAAACAAGGCTCTGCTATGGTGACACTGGCTCTCCAATTCCTCCAGGGTCCTCTTGTACCTCACCTTGGCCATCCTCTGACCCTCTGATCTTATGAAGTTACTCAGTGGTGGAGGGGAACTAATTGGTCAGTTATGGTTGTTGTGGACTCGTGGAGCCCTGTTCCATTCCTTGGTGTGTGTTAAAACTCCCCGCACACAGGGTCTCACTCTGCCCTAGTGACTCAACCTTTCCCAGAATATTTTCTGTCTTCTCTTAAAACAATGGCCAGCTGCGCTCCCCCAGAGGAGAGCTGAGGAGTGGAGATCCCTCTATATTGTCATTTGGAAGACCCCTCATTATGTCCCCTTGTTTGTTTACACTGAAACAAACAAATCAGGCGTCACCACAGTGTGTGAATTTAGATGAATTTAGCTTGCCGGGGAGCCAGCATTGGAGCCATGACGTGTAAAACAACAGCGTTGTCTGTTCTGCCATGCCAGCTCTCCATTTTACGCAGAGATTGATTTGGCTCTGACCTCCTCCTCCTCCTCTGCCGGCTTAAACAACAATGCCCCCTCATTCCATGTTCATACCTTTTATACAGAGCACCAAGGCAGAATAAAGGTGCAACATTCCCACACTGAATAGCCCATGTAAAAGGGCTTTTAAACCACAGTGGCTTGATGCCCTTCTCAGCCATATGGCCCTTCATATGTTCACTAGCCTCCATCCCTGCAGGTAATTGGACACCATCCTCAAAATGCACAGGAGGAGTTGAATGTGACAGCTCAAAATGGTTGAAAACAAACTCGGACATACTACTTGCCTTCAGTTAGTGGCCAGCGTCACTGATAATGACAAAGATGAATGAGTAAGAGCAAAGGGAGAAAGTTTAAGTGAAGAGTTGGTCATAGTGGTTTGTGGTTAGCTAATTGTTCTGTCCCACCCAGAACAGAGGAGTGCTACGGGCTTTCATGACAACATAGTCGTCTTCCTGTTTTCTTGATCATACAACTTATAGTCATAACTTCTTTTTTTAGTTCCTCAGTGTAGTAGGATTTGTCATTGTCTGAAATTCCTCAGTGTTTGGTTCGAATGTCTCGCTTTTTGTAGACATGTCTTCACATGTTCTTTTTCCCTCCTTTTTTTCCTCTGTGAAATTTTAGAGTAGATAAAATGTTATTAACTTATGACCTCTGGAAACAATGCTGTTCTCTGTGGAGATGGGACAATCCCAGTTCTTCCAACACCAGTTTCCTTTTGTTTTGGGCTATTAATATATCTGTCCATACTAGATAAAAGAGTTTTCCAAAGTGTTGGCGCAGCACACCCGTTGAGTTATTGTAAGCACTCATTGGTTGATGCTCTTTCCTGTCTCTGTCTGTCTCCCTCTCTTTTTAAAGATGATATCTATATTTATCTTATGTCTACGTTCATGATTGTAGGAAGAAGAGACATGACCACACTCAACTTGACTGCCAAATCTGTTACTCATTGGCCAAGTCTTATCACATGCCCTGGGAATTTCTGGGTACTTTGAGCCTGCAGAGCTCATCAGGGAAGTACCTTGGTCTCCAGAGGTAAACATGTCAGTCAGTCACATGTGGTTGTAAGCACAGGAAACCGAAGGAAACTGATCTCTTTCCACAATGCAGGAACTAAAGGTGTTACAGATCAACTAACTCATAACATCTGTATTGAATTTCAGCCACCTTTCAATACATGAGTGTGTCTGTCTGTTGTAGTCATTAACCAGGTAACATCTGGGGGGGGGGTCACCATACATAATGTGTGATTTGTGTATATGACCATCTTCACTGTGTGTGGGCTGCTTTGCACAGAGCTTTTAAGTCAGAGAAACCCTGCTGAGGTTGAGTGGATGTTAAAAGTCTGCTGAGGACGCACAACAGCATGGAGTAAGACAACCCAGAAGTGACCCAAGGTGGTTCACATCAGGGTCACATTACTCTTTTGTCTTATGGGCTGGCCTGGGGAGAATAATGGACCACTAAAAGGAACAAAGCCCTCACTTAAAGCCAGTTGTCCCTCAGGGTCAACCAAAAGCTTTCTCTACACAGGATGTCTAGGTATGCTGAATGGTGAGGAATACCAAATGACTTGTATGTGCCCTCTCATTTAGCCCTGTAATGATATAGCAGCGCGCCACCATTCAATCTCAGGCAGTCACGCTGACATTAGACATTCAAAACTCGCCTTTCCGGATTGCCGGCTTTGGATTTCTTTAAAAGATTCAGACAGCTTACACAGATGTGGGTCTGTCAGTACTGAAGTGGTCTCAACTGGTTTGTTTAATTGTTCATTTTTATGTGTGTTTATAAAGAGACTCTTCGCACTTAAGAGGAGATAAGATAGCCAAGATAAACTACCTTTGTAGTGAGTTTTCAATGGGTTTGGTTAGAGGGATGTTGATGTCTGATATCTTCAGGGTAGGTAAAGGGTGAATATAGAAGACTGCAAAATGACAGGTGTCTGAAAACACAACAAACTAACATACAGAACTAGAAACAGTTTCTCTTAATTTCTCTTTCAGTTTCAGTTTGGGGGGAATTTTTTAAATATATCCTAACATGAAAGAAAAAGTATAAAAAGGCCAAAAGAAAACAGACTTCCCTCTTACACTTGTGACTGTCGCACTGAGTCATGTAGGAGAAATCACCAGTGGGTTTATGTAGGAAATGAGGGGGCGTCTTATGAGGCAGATAAAGTTTTTAAGTTTTTAATGAGTCACACATTGTCTGAATGTTTACTGCGAGAGCACAAGCCTCCCTTGCTTTTCATCTCCCGCCACTCTGAGGACGTAGCCACAGCATTTTTACACACACTGGAAAGACTTGTTTTATCTCATGGTGGGGTAAACTCATTTTTCAGCTCTTTTTCCAGATGGAGGTTTAAGTCTGCCTATAATAAGGAAGTCATTGCACTTTGAACCTTATATGTGCCTTAGTGCTTTCGTCTGGTTAGCAGTGACATTGTTCTTACTTCTTTTTTCTTTTTTTTAATCTGTGATGTTTCTCTGCTTGTCTGTCTTGTAAAAGCAATGTTTACAGCAGTGTCAGGAGCTAGATTAGAGAGCTGCAGTTTTATGTGGCCCTTGTTTTATTTTAGATATCACTGAAACACTCCAACAAACTTCGCCCTGGTGTTGTGGTGAGGTAGAGCATCTCCAGTGAAGAAGCATTGCTACCACATGTGAACTGGCCTCAGGCTTGCTGTTTCAGATGACTCGCAGCGTTAAAGAGATTATTAGTGTGTGTGTGTGTAAGAGAGAAGAGGATCCATTTTTAATCATGTCAGCCAGATAGTGTGCTATAGTGGGATCTGGCCTCATGAGAAGAGTTGCAGATACACTTTCAAATTCCAGAGGCGGGTCTCTCAGGAATCTTGTTGGGTTTGGCCGTATCCTGTCCCTTCAAAATGATCCTCGTGGCTGTCCTCTGGCCCATCCCAGCACTCCTCACAGGGTCGGGCTGCGGGAGCCACAGACATGCACAGCTGGTAGACATCTTGGCTCAGAAAAGGGAGGTGCGTCACTTCAGCTGTTGTAGGACAGCTGGTCCTCTGAAGGTGTCTTACAGGGCCTAGGAGGCTGCCAGCTTTGCCACAGGCCCAAAATGTTATTCTATACTTCTGTTTCATGTTTCATCGCTGCTTAAATGTGAAAAGAAAATTAGCTTTGAATGTTGGAGAAGTAGATATGACATTGTCCTCGGTGAATCCTCTTTGTCTTTTCAGTTTCCTTCCTCTTCACAAATCACAGTGATCCCATTGGTCCATGCTCTGAGGTGTTTGTGTAGCAGAAGCTTGGCCTGTGCGACCTCATTTCCTCTTCCTGTCCAGCCAATGTTAATAATAACCCCTGTTTTTCAGACCCCCACTATTCCCAGGGGTTAAATTTAAGAACTTCCAAATCCATATCCCTATCCGCCGAAGTGACTCAGCTGATTACTTTTCCAACAACCGTTATTCCAGGCAGGAAAGAAAGAAGAAACAGCTCATCTGCTGACAGCAGTGTATTTAGTTGGCTCTTGAAATGGTCCAAACACAAGAAGATCCAGAACGGTGACAGAGATATCTGAGACAGTGTTTGTGGGTGTGAGACACTAGGGCTGCTGAGACTAATTGAAATTTGCTGACCGTTAAGTTGATTTGCTACCGCAGAGGCCAATCAGATTATCCCATTGGTGTCCAAAGGGCCTCTAACTTCATTTTATCTTACATTTTTCTGTCTTGTTTAAAGTCTCACATGCTAGCTCCAGGCTCTGAATGAAGGGGTTTGTAAGTGTCACTGTGGACCAGTAGGTGTGCACATGTGCACTCTGTGTCTAATCACGTGTGCTTGAGAAATGTTGAAATGGAGATTACTTTTTGCAAGCAGTGAGAAATTTAGAAAAATCTGGAGAGTCCTCAAACACCCAGTGATAATTATCATGTCTCTTTTAAGCTCTGTGTGATAATTTGCTGTGCATAGTCCCCTCCTTCAGCTAACAATCAACAACCACCTGACAGGCAGACTACTGGCAGGCAACACACCCTTTCCAAACAACTTTCATTCTAGAGAGAAACTAGTCCAGGGCCTTTTCAGTCTTACGTAAGAGTCTGTCTGTCTAACTGTATCTTTAAGGTGAAGATGGCTCTTTCAGGTTGAGTTTCTGAGCCCGCACCCCTCCCACCCTACCCTTTTGCACTTCATTGCTGTTGTTGAGGGAGGCGTCTCCGTGACGATGGTACAGCCATGCATTGTGTTGAGGCTCCCCACACTACCACAGAGGCCCCTGAATGGGCCCTGAGGAATGCCAGCCTTCCCGCTCATTCCCTTGCTGCACTCTCCCACGACTAATCCCCACCCCTTCTCATTTACACAGGCTCACACCCTGCTCTCTTGTCTCTCTAGCTCTGTTCTCCTTCACCCCCCACCCCCCTCACCCCCCATCAAATGTCTCCCCAGCCTAGGCCTGTTGTATTTTCTCACCATTGTACTATCCTCATCTCTCTTTTGGTTCAGAGTCTGTAGTCATACACTATTTGGTTGACCCCAGGTTTACTGATATGTGAGCTGTTCCAGCTGGGTAATGGGATTAGAGGCTTTGGACTGAGATTGAAGACACTGTACAACCTTACTGCTGCAGTTTGCTACTCAGCCCCATGCGATGGTGGTGATCATCACACCAAGCTCCCTGCTGACGTCTAACATAATGTGCCAGCGCTGGAGGGGGTGAACATGCTAGACCTTTGCTGGGCCTGACCGGGACAATGGCAGGCAAACAACAGAGACAAAGGCCTGACAAAATCTCTCTGTCCCAGCAGTGTGAGCTGAACTTAGCAGAGTGCTCCTCACTGGCCCGTGAACATATCCAGTTTCAGTCCCCAAAGAATGGTCTGTTTAGTGTTGTTACCAAATCATCATAAGGTATAATTTAGGATTTGTATGGACAGGAAAGAATAATATAGAGCAGTGTTGTGTTTTTTGGATGTGAAGTTGTATCTCATGAGCTACTTTTGTCCAAGGATATAGAATTACCCATGTATAAAGTCAAATATTTGGTAAAGCTACATAGAAGCCCTCTGATTAAGATTTAGCCCATATTTCCGCTCTGTGTGCAGTGTGTGAACATTACATTAGGCATTTCCTGTTTGTGCTACATATGGGGGAGCCCTCTATCCAACCCTCTGCACGACCTCCTTAGACAGGAAGTAGTGGCCACTAGCATTTCAGGGTCAGTCCTCATAAAGTATATCACCCTCGCCACCAAGAACATAGGAGACTGATGAGTGTATTTACACGAACCCCAGAGACAGTGACTTTTTGTATGAGCAACAAGGTTTGATTTGTTTGTGGATAATAGAAGAAGAATTTGATTATTGTGGTTCTGTGTGTGAGGTCCGCCATGTTCCACGGACCTCCAATTAAAAGAAAGGCCTTGATGTTTCATGTGTGAGCTGTTTCTACTGTAGTAAACCGGTGTGAAACAGTCAGCTGTGTGTCAGCTGCTGAGGTGGGAATGATCTTGTAGCGTTTGTATCACCTCCGCCTGCTTGACAAGACCAGAGTGAGAAAACATACACTGTTTCAAAGAGTACAAACAGTGGCTTCGCACGTTTACAGCTGTCATCTATCAACCCCCCCTCCCCTCCTCCTGTATAACCTTACACACTCACGCTTGCTTGTAACAACTAAACGGTGGTGGTTTGGGGTGAATCCCATCCATCAGAGCTTCTTGTCTTCACACGTGTCTGTCTCTGTGTGTTGCGTGTTATTTCGGCAGTAAACTGTCTTGATTGGTCTCGGTGAGGCAGGGGACTTGGAGTGTTCCCAACAACAATGGTTGTGGTAGGCTGTCCTGGTGCTGTGCCAAGTGGCTGAGACCCAGTTGTTTACAGGCCCTGCTTGGATGGTGAATGTGTGGGACCGTTAGTAGATGAGAGCCTGTTTACATTCAAACCTCTGAGGTGGTGTGACTCACTCTATAGACTGGAGGTGACACAGGGTCCTGAGACAGAGGGAGAGGGAGAGGGAGAACTAGAGGAAGTTTGCCGTTGGCTTGAGGACCTCAGGGGAATTGTTTCAGCATTGTTCCAGCGAGATGTGGGGAGGAGAGGGGGGTCACTCCGCCTCTCTCTCTCCTCCCTCTGCGTCCTCTTCCTGCCGTTACAGCTCAACTCTCAGCTGAGTCTTAGTGCTCTTGGAAAAGGGAAGCCTTTGAACACTAGCCTTGGCTGTATACTGATCTGTTTGTGTTTGGATTTACAAGGACAGAAGGTGAGCAGCTTTGATCTAATTAATTACCCCACTGAATGTTAAGTAGATGTTGGAGGAGGCACAGCAAGTCTCCTTTGCCTGCCGTCAAACTTATTTACCTGTCTGACCTTTGATTAAGCAAGGAAGTACACTGAACTTGTATATTCTGTGCAGTGCCATGTGCTGCGTATATTATGTGTCTTCCTCAGGCCGTCCACCAACTGTGTTTATGTCCAGCAATGCCAGCTTAGGAAAACACCGGTTTAAGAGGGCAAGTTTTTGATCAGCCGAGGAATGAAAACTACTGATTGCATGGGAAGATTATGAGGCGACAGCGGCGTGGAGGGCAGCCGACCATAGCAGCGTGACCAGATTGATGGCAGATTGTTTTAAGTTGCTGGGATTAGCAGTGGCCCATTGGGTTTGAAGTTAGCCCAGCCGCCTAACCAAAAGGTGAAGAATTAACCTCTGGTCCTTGACGAAGATCTTCTCAGCTGTGAACTACTACAATCCTGACTTCCCTCAGATCAGCTTTTTTCATGCGGCCTGCTGGTTTGCTGCTCAGTTGTTCATTCACTGATTGAAATAGCAAAACTTTATACCACGTGACCTAACAGTGGCTGCTTCACACCCCCACAGCCATCAGATTTTA
The DNA here is from genome assembly GCA_021432705.1 of Caranx ignobilis. Classification (NCBI taxonomy): domain Eukaryota; kingdom Metazoa; phylum Chordata; class Actinopteri; order Carangiformes; family Carangidae; genus Caranx; species Caranx ignobilis. The sequence continues at coordinate 41,458,653 of MU269985.1, read as the reverse complement.
TATATAGCATTACTATGTATATCATCCAGAGCTCTACTGACAAATGTTAAGAGGAAGGGTTTCAGTGTGATGTGTTGCGTTCAGTCACTTGGTATTTTTAGGCCTTTCGTTCACACAACACACACTGGAGTTATTGTCTCTTCGGCTTGACCAGGCCATTACAACTGCCAGACTAAAAGTGGAGAACAGTCTTTGGAGGTCAGCAAAATATTTGGAGAGGAATTTGTGTATTCTTGTTGATCTCAGCCCTGTTAGCCTTGAATTTTCTAAAATAGTTAAAATATAAGGAATGGCTTCATGCCTGTGCATGATTGAATATAATGATTGTCCTTCTGTGTTATTGTATGTTGACTTTTGTATGTATATTCAGACTCAACATTTACTTTCTTGCTTCAACTCAATGATTCTGCTTATGTTTTGTCTTTGTCAGGGATGCTTCTCAAAGATGGCAGCCTGCACCTGGTTCAAAGGCAGCCATGTTGGTGAAGGTGAACAGCATGAGCCGTAACCAGGCCAGCCCGACCCTGCAGCAGCAGCAGCAGCAGCTCCAGCAGCTCCAGCAGCAGCAGCAGCTCCAGCACAGTGCACACAGCAAAGCCAACACCTTCACTCTGCATCCCTCCAGCAGCAAGGCCCAAGGAGGACACTTAAGCTCCACCCAGGGATATAAAACTGCTCCATCTGGCAAAATGGCGGCTGACACACGTCAGGCCCATCACCTGAGAAAATCCAGCAATGGCAGCTTCTGTTTGGTCACAGACAGTAGCCACCCCAGTCCACTCCTTCACAGGTCACAGACCAGCACACCACGGCCCGTCTCTCCTCAGTATGGTTGCACTGCCCCAATCTATGATGAGCCAGTTTCAGACTGTCCCATATATGATGAACCCCCTATTGACATGGAAGTAGAGGGGGCACACCTGTACAATGGACAACCTCTGTCTCGCTTGACCCCTACCCAAAGCCTCCAGAAGCCCAGACACCTCCAGCACCCTGGTGCAACTCATTCAGGGTCCAGGCACAGGAGGAATCCCTCTGCATCTGACTACAGCCCAGCTGGTCTGGAGTGCATCAAGCACATGGTCAATGTGGACCCCAAACAGGGGCTCCTATCTGGCTCTCCCGTACCCACACGTACCCCTTCCCCTACCTCTAGGCAGGATCCTGTGTTGACCCAGCCTCAGCCTCAGCCACACCCCCAGGCCCAGGCCCACTCTTTGCCCCAACCCCGAGGCCAGTTGAGGGACAGAGAGCCAGGACCCCCAGGCCCAAGCACACTGGACAAGAAACAAAACTGGCGGGTCCTGGAGGCCACGGTGCAGCGTGCCATGGAAGCACGGCACAGCAGGCAAAGCAGCCAGGCCTCGCAGGATTTCCCCTCATCGACGCCACAGGCCACAGCAAACTATCAAGACTCTGGTTACTCCACTGGCCCCTCTCCAAGTCTGAGAAGAAAGAGCAGGAGGAGGGTAGGAGCCGGTGGTGGAGCTGGAGGCAGGCCCGGGTCAGTAGGCAGCAGCGGGGAGCTGTGCGCCCTTAATGAGAGGCTAATGGCGGAGATGAGGGAAGTGGTGAGTCGCTCCAACACCATGAGAGAAGTGAGAGCTGGACTCGACCCGGACATGGGCGAGAGGGTTGTCATACCGCGAACGCGCTCCCCTGCAGACTCACTCAGGTGGTACGGAGGAGGGGGAGGAGGGTCTGCAGGCAGGTGTGCATCACGAGAAGACCTCACAGGGGTTCCCCGGTCTCTAAATAGGGCTGGTAACCATGGTAACCCTTCCCTGACACCTCTGGAGATACCAGGGAGGCAGAAAAGGACATATGAGAAGGTGGACACCCTGGAGATGAGTATCAATAGTCAGGCCAGCCTTTCTTCACCAGAGACCCCAGGACCACCCTCCCAGGTAACCCCGCCCTGTGTGTCTGTGTGTGACAAAGAGTCTGAGAGCCTTAAAAGTTATATTGTTGTTAATAACAGAGACTGTGAGAGAACAGATCATATCTAATCCAGTATTTAGATACTCGCCTGTCTGATTATGAGCTCAGCTGTGTCTGTGTTGTTGTGTGGTCTGTTCACCCCAGCAGGTTTTCTTGGATTCAGCTTTGTTTGCTCTGGAAGTGCCCTGATTACTGATGTCTCTCAAGATTCACTATCAGATTAGAGAATAGTTCATTCTCACTGTGTCAAATGAGGTTAAGTCAATGTCTGAATAGAGCATCTGCATATTATGGGATTTTTAGCTGCTCTTTACGTATTGTTGAGTATGTCTAGTCCTGAGAGAGCTGTAAGTGGTGAATGAACATGTCCACTTCAGTGAACATTAAGATTGTTTGTCTGACCAGAAATATTCCTCTCAACTATTGGGGCATATCAGACATTGTTGTTTTTTGACTTTGCAGAGAATTAAAATATACATAGACACATGTTGATGCGCTATGGCAGGCATGGGCAAACTATTCCTCAAAGGGCCGTGTGGCTGCAGGTTTTTGTTCCAGCCAACCAAGAGCACACAGTTTGACCAATCAGCTGTCTGAAGACTGAGATCAGTTGATTGAATGACTCAAGTCTGGTGTGCTGCTGCTTGTTGGAACGAAAACCTGCAGCCGCACCGGCCCTTTGTGGAATAGTTTGCCCATGCCTGCGCTATGGTGACGTCAACGAGCCTTAGAAAAGGTGCACATGATCGAAGATGAAAGAGCTATTTGACTTCTGAACATAGTTACATAAGTAGCAGCATGTGGAGCCAATTCCAAGTTCTGTTATTTGTAATCTCCAAATCCCCTCTTGCAACAGCATCACGCCCTGTGCCTCCATACGTTTAGAGTGCTGTTTTCAGCAGCAGTCCCCCTGCACCTCTGCAGCTATGAATGTTTGTTTCAACGGGGAGCTCAGGGATCAAAAGAGTGAGGCTAATCTGTCTCTTTGAAAGGAACACAAACCATTTTGTGAGTAATGCCTCTCACATTCCAATCTTGAAAGCATAAATGTCCCCAGGACATTAGGCAGTGGGCAGGCAAAGCACCACTGACTATAATGGCCACAGTCCCAGCATTACCTGTCATCCACTTACCACCGACCATCTGCCCCGCACTGCAGGTACTGTATACTCACATGCCAGCTCTGTGCTTGGGCATCTGGGGCCCATGCCAGACCAGAGCGATTCAGGACATGGCTTCCCCTGGTCAGGAAGGAGGGCCGCTGTGGCCCATATGGCTCAGGCTTGGCAGCTAGATGAGGAAGGGGAGTCAGGCTGGTACCAAGCTTATTGGTACCAGTGTAGCTCTAGCATGTCAGACAACCGCCAAGGAGCACTGAGCAGGCCCCCTAAGCCTGTCCTGGAATGTTCTTCAGACCTGCTGTTATATCACTCACTCACAGATTATGGCTTGCTATGTATGAGCGGCTCTACATTTTCCATATTTGTTCTTGCTGAAAGACCTTTGAACTGACTTCAAAGGATGCACTGAGACTCTGACCATTTCCACAAAGACCATGAATAATTCATGTTTTTATAAGCTGAAAGCATTTTCCGCTGTTTCACTGTTGTATCCCAATCTGTAGTAAAACTAAATTACCACCCTGTACTGGTGCATGTGTAAGCTATCTGTAATTTACTGAAAGTAGAAGCTGTACAATATATGTCCCATTCCTTAGTTCACCATGTCCTTTGTTGCACTGACTTCTGACACTGACCCAAACATCAGCTCAGTACAGGCTGTATCGACTGTCTGCCAAAGCCAAACCTCAGATCTCCTGCATTTGATTGAGAAACCAAAAGCTAAAGTCCAGCTTGTCTGGCACACTCCAGCTATGTTTTATATCAGGGTCTCATTGGAAAGATGCATTTTTATATCGAGACATTTTATGTTCCATTAGTAAATTTTACTTTTTACTCTGGCTTGAGTTTTGTGTTGTTCCTGGCTGTTTGCAGAGTATATCTGCATTACTGCCGTTCTCTCTTAAGAGAGCTGGGGTGCTCGCTGTGGTCATAAACTCCACCGCAGGGATCACAAGGAGGTCTTATGTAGAGCATTACTTTAGTTTTCCACAGAACGTGAGCCTGTTATAGGGGAGCACACAGTAAGTAAGGATTGATATGCCACTATCTGTTCACCTGCTGCTGAGACCAGGGTTCATGAGGATTTGGGGAGATTTTTTTTTTTTTTTTTTCCGGTACAATTCTCCTTTGGCATTAGGAAATTAATGTGCAGATCCTGCAACAATTTCCCCTCGAGCCCCAGCACTGCAGAGCAGAGCACAGTGGGCGGACAGCAGCTCAGCTCAACGAAGACTCTGCAGCTGCACACACACAGAGTTGTACCTCTGCTGCATTCTTGCCTCACCTCCTCTGTCTCCTCTTCTTCTACCCTCCCTCCTCTTCTTACCCTGTACAACTCCTCCTGTATCTCATGTCCACCTCTTGTTCCCCTGCAGGCTGGCACCCTAGAGCTGCAGGCTCAGTTGGAGAGCCGAAAGAAAGGCATGGTAGATGGGCGTACCGCCTCCCTGGGCCCCCACCGCCCTGCCAAGCATGACAGCAGGGAGGGAGGTGATGGGGCAGGAGGAAGGGCAGGAGGATCCTCCTACCAGCTCTCCTACGCCACCCTGCGGCAGCCCCCACCTCCCGACATGGGCATGGAGGACTGGGCCAGCAAGCACCTCAACATGCACACACAAGGCCTGTTTCGACGCCGTGTCTCCATCGCCAATATGCTGTCGTGGAACCGTGGATCCATCAAAAAGCCCATGCTCGTCACCAGCAACCGAGCTGTCAGGAAGGAGGCCTGTGAGATGTTCAAGCTGGTGCAGGCCTACATGGGCGACAGGCCTTCACGCCTGGACCGCCGTCACTGCGCCCTGCTCATCGTCACCAAGTGCTGGGACATGCCAGGGCTGCGGGATGAGCTGTACGTTCAGCTGGTAAGGCAAACCACGGGCAACGCCAGCCCCAGAAGCTTGGCGGCGGGCTGGGAGCTGATGGCTGTCAGCTTGGCCTTCTTTGCCCCCTCGCCCAAGTTCCGCTGCTACCTGGAGGGCTACATCCAGAGACACACGGAGCCCACCAGCGACAAGAAATGTGAGTCTCAGACTGAGCAACAGGGTGGGTCACCTTTCTATCTTCTGCACCTCCCTGTGTTGTCTGACCGTGAGCATTGTTTATGTTGGCCACAAACATGTCTCTTCTTTTTTCTTCTGTTCCTTTTTGCTCTATTCTGTGAAATTTATTTAGTCCGTATGAGCATGATAGAAAATTCATTGTTGTTTTAAAGAAGTAGATTCTCGGCCGTGTGTTCATCTAACAACTCATCAGAAATTTGACCTTTTCTGCTTTCTCTTTTTTTTAGTGACTCAGTTCATATTGGAACAACAGGAACTAAAGCTGAAGAAAAATTCAAAGTCCAGAAAGAAGCGAAAACAGAACACAGACGAGGAAGAAGGTAAGTCTTTTACTTGCTCCTTCCTTCAAAAGTATCAGTTAAAAGGAGCTAGCTGAAAAGTTGAGAGCTCAGCATTAAACTTTCTTAACTTGCCAAGAGCTGTCTCAAGTGGCAGAGAGCATATCTGTTGTTTTTTGTCATATCTACTGAACCAGCTAGTTCTGGTTTAGCTAGACTGTCTCATCACTTTTCATTACAGAGTCACTGTGGCGTCAGTCTGCCCTGACAAAATAGTTTGTATTATAACCTTTTATGCTGTAAACTCAAGGATGGCTGAAGCTCTTGGCATGACCAGTAGGTAAACACCCATAAATGCTGACACTGGCTGTGCAGAAATAGCAAAACTTACAAATATTCCCTTTTAAAACATTACATCCTCATTATTTCTAAGCTATACAAGTGTATCTGTTTGACAGAGTTTGAAGTAGGTGGGGGGGGGTTAGGGTTAGGTCCCAAAGATGTTTTTCTACTCTCTTCAAAAACTAGAGTCTGTAAGCAACACAAGCCGTTACAAATCAGACGTATCACTCCCTGTAGAGTGACCAGTCTGAGTGGGATGGAAAATTCAGCACTGTGCAGTTTGGCAGATGAGTACACGCTGATGTACTTGCAGACATAATGAATGGATTTCACAGAAAGTTCAACTGAAAAAAACATGTAGGATGAGAATGTAAGAAGGTTCTGTACGCGTACAATGGACCACACTGTGAATCATATCGGAGCTACTCGCATGTCAAGCAGCCATTTAAGAGGATACCTACTCATCGGCACGTGCCCTCATCAGAGTAGACCGCACTGCCAGCTCTGATGATGATGTCACCAGAGAGGAACCCAATCGCTCACAGTAGACACCACAGCAGCGGCCTCACACATTGTACTTGAGTGACTAAGACCCAGTGCTTTATGCTGGAAATACTCCAACTGACTAGGAGGTCACAGAGAAAGCCTACTGAACATTTCTGACTGACTGTAGAAGTCTCCAGAGGGAGGAATCTTGATGAAAGCCAACAACAAGAAAAAAAGGTCTCATATGTCCCAAAACAGAATAATGAAAGCTGCTGTTTTCTTGATGGATGGAGGAGCTGGAACACGTACATTGTGTCTGACCAGAGCAACAAGCAGCTGCAAGCAGCAGGAGTGGGAGTCGTATGTGGGAACTGAACTAGAGGCCTCTTGTCAGGCCAGACCTGGCCTGTTCTCAGAAACTGACTTCTTGGGGCCTGCGGTGGGTTGGTTTTAACCAGCACTTGGAAGAACATCTCATAAACAGTAACCAGGATGTGAATGAAGCTGTCTCCTCAACATCCTTTAATGGCTTTGTGTTTTTGTTGTTAAGTTTAGCTGCAGCCCATGTGCAGACAGGTGTCACGCCGGGTCTGCCTGGTGCCGTACACTCAAGCTCCTAATGAGCTAATATTTCTCCTGGGCTTCGGTTGCCTGGTTGTTGTTGTTGTTGTTGTTTTCATGCCTTCAAACTTGATGTAAATATAGAAGACTGGTTTCATCCAATCCCATTTTCACACTGCAACAAGGGGCTCTGCAAACACAGAGGCTGTAAGCCTCTGTATGTGGAGCCTTGGGAAAATAAACCTTTCTTTGCCAAGATCAAGGGCAAATTATTGGTATGAGCTCTTTAATTAGACTTATTGTCAAACTTGGTCAGTTTAGCCGAAGTTGTGAGCGTGCATGTGAGTCACATGTTTGCTATAAATCTGGGAGCTTTGGCCGTAGAGAACAAACTGGAAAGTGTTTGTTACTTTTTGAAATCCCACCAGTAAGTTTGTCCATCTGGCCCTAGCTGAGGTGCCTGATACAGTGGAGTTTCTGGGAACAGGAATGGACCTAGTGAGATATTAGTGTTTGGTGTGATAGCGGTGTGTCCGTTTTATGTGTGCACATGATGACCTAACAGTCGAGGCTTTCTGTTTGCTTATAGTGTGGGTATGAGAAGTGCGCATAATTTCCAGAGATGTTTTTCCGGGACATCAGGTTCTTCAGCTGCCTGGGTCTCTTGAGGTGCATCCTGCCTCCTCTAATATAGTTTACTCCTGACATAGATCCAGGCCCTACAGTAGCTACAGAGGGCAGGTAGCAGACAGTGAGCTTCTGTGTTTCTCATTTTCTCCTGAGGCATTTATGTCTGTGTATGCAGATGAATCACCTGAACGTTGGATGTGTAGGCTGGATCCTGTCTCTGAAGCTTTTGTTTAGCAGCAGTAAATCTTCCCTCAGCCTGACAGTTTAGCTGGGCCTGCTCTAATCCCCATATGCTAGAATCACACTGTCAACATGTCTCTCCAATTACCACTGCCAGCCTTTCAGACTCTATTTGACATCTGTGGGGAAAAAACACTGCCTGTTCTGTCTGTGGGAAAGAATTGAGATAATTTATTATTGTGTGTGTTTAGTAATACCTAATGTTTAAAGAGTTTAATGAGGGTCTTTGAGGATACATCAAGAGTGAGCGCATAATTTCTTGTGAGACCTGAGTTTCATTGCTCCCCAGTCCTGAATTTGCCTCCTCTGTCACCTTACAGGCCTGCCTATCAGTACATATGCCAAGTTCTGCCATCGGAAGCTGCAGAAGGTGGCTATCACTGGTGGCAAAAAGGTGAGCAAGAAGAATAGAAAAAAAGAGTTAAGTCCTATTCTTATGATGTGGATGTGAAACATTTTGAGAGCTGAAAAATCTGAAAATACAACATTTATAGCTTATCTGTGTGAAAGTAGTATTTCACATTTGAGTCATTCTAGATACTGTCACAGAAGAAGTCATAATTACAGGCCTACTGGTACAGTCACAGTCAGAGACATAAACATGGACCCAGTCATGGCAGCACAGCTGCAGACATAGCCATGATTAGTATCATAGTCCCTGACATACCTAGGTAGTAAATCTCCCCTTTCCTTACGTCTCTTAAGGGACTGCGCAAGCCAACCTTGGAGGAAATCGACCACAGTAGGCGGGCCATCATCACCCCCTCCCTGTTCGGCAGTTCCCTGGAGGAGGTGATGGAGAGGCAAAGCGAACTCTTCCCAGACAGGAAACTGCCCTGGGTGCAGGTTCAGCTTTCCCAGTATGTCCTGGCTCTGGGTGGGGCTCAGACAGAGGGCATTTTCAGGTAAGGCAGACCCATTAGCCAATTACATGCCTCAGCTTGAGCCATCTTAGAGATGCCTAGGAAGAGAGCCTAGGAAAATTAGAAGGGATGCTTATGTACTGCATGTGTATGTTGTATTGTATGTGTAGTGTATATAAATAGGTGTGTGTGGTCCCCTGCATCCCCTTATTTCAAAGTGGGCTTTCCCTGTGTACAGTACACAAAACAGACAGCAGAACAAACACAGCCCCGCTTTGCTCCTGAGACCATGCCTGTTTAATTTGATACTTCATAATATGTGTTTACATTACTGCTCAAGCTTATAAGCACGTGGGAGCTCCACAACTGTGTGTTTGTGTTGGGCTTTCTCTTGAAAATTTCAATCTGTAACATCTTGACTTGTTTAGAAAATGTTTTCCTTTTCACAAGAAAAGCAAAATACGTGGATCTCCCTGTGAAATCCAGCTCCGACAAAGGGACTTTCTTGAGGGTTATTCGGTTACATTATGTTTGCTCTGGTTTTGTTTTGTTCTACAGAGGTACCGCAAACAAAGAACAGAATATTTTCAGTCACCAAGCCCCATTTGAAGCCAATTGGGTGTTCACTTGTAATGGATTTGCCACAGGGCATGGAGAATGTGGAAAGATAGAAGTAGAGTTCCCTCTTGTGGAAGTTGAGTGTAACTGACGTGTTTTATCCCCAGGGTGCCAGGAGACATTGATGAAGTGAATGCTCTGAAGCTTCAAGTAGACCAGTGGAGGATCCCAGAGAACCTCTCAGACCCCAACGTCCCTGGTGAGAGAAGGCTTTTCATGCGACCTGTTTGTTTTTGTTTATGAACATGTAGCATTTATATAATGTGTATATTAACGAGTGTTGTCATGTCATTCAGCCTCTCTGATGAAGCTGTGGTATCGGGAGCTAGAGGAACCACTCATCCCCATGAACTTCTACAAGCAGTGTGTCAGTAATTGTGACGACCCAGTGGCAGCCATCGCTGTGGTGCAGTCTCTGCCTGAGCTCAACAGACTGGTGCTCTGCTACTTCATCCACTTCCTGCAGGTAACCACCATGTTGTTATAGATTTATGGTCCTCGCAAGCAGAGCTCTACCAGGCTCCCATACTCTGCTAACACAATTATGACTCTGTCTGTCAAACACAAGTTTTTGACACAAACTCTGCCACTTTATTATTTAAATTTCTCCTTTTAAGGTTGTTTTTAATCATGAAGCACCATGTGACCTTTGTCATAGAGACACGATTAATATTGTAATCAGCCCTTATGTTAATGTGATAATTATCAACAGAAACTAATTTAATAACGCCTCAATCACCGCAGTGGAAAAGCCTCAATTCACAAATTATCTCACACTCAGTGAAAATAGTTTAAATAATAAAAATCAGAAACGCGACACAATGTTAAACTATTTTACTTTTAATCTCTTGTTCCCATGTAGTGTTTTAAAGTCATAAGTGTGTGACTGTTTTTTACTGAATGTTGTTGAAAAATGTACTGGTCCATAATAAAAATACAGATACTGTTCAATATGTCTGCTGTGAATTGAACGTATCCAATAATAATAATAATAAATCTACAATCTACAAAACAAAAACTCAGTTCAAACTAAAACCTACAGCGACAACAAATCTCAGCTCAAAACTGTTAAAATTGACATGGTCTTTTTATGTAACTGAAAGTGAGTCAGTGCAGGTCAAAGGTCTGTCTGTACACCTCTGTCAGCCTTGCTCATTGGCTCCTCTCTTTGCTTCCTGCTCTGTATCTGTAGGTGTTTGCTCAGCCATCCAACGTGGCTATAACCAAGATGGATGTGAACAACCTGGCCATGGTGATGGCCCCCAACTGCCTCCGATGCCAATCTGATGATCCACGAATCATCTTTGAGAACACACGCAAGGAGATGTCCTTCCTGAGGATGCTCATTGTTCACCTGGACACCAGTTTCATCGAAGGGGTGGTATAGACATTAGGCCCTTTTATACAGTCTGTTTGAGGCCTTTATTCCACCTCGCCATTCTGTATAAAAGGTACAATTATGGAATATAGTTCCACTTTTGTGCCGGCAGTGGAAGTCATCACAGAGCCGGATCCATGTAGTAGACTCGGTCTTCTGTTACACGTCACGGACCAGATTCACATCACACACTGGGACAGCATTATGTCGGCTTTGGTTGGTTCAGTGTAACAACCAAAGGCAGCGTAATGAAGGGTCAGTCTTCTTAAAGGCAAAATAGCAGGATCTCTGTTTAAAAGGGGCTACTGTAAACCACCTTGTGTGCTGGATCAGTCCTTCAGCATTTCCAGTTACACATTTATACATAAACACTGTCTCCGCTCAGACCACACTGGAAACTCTCGCGGTGATATGTTACACCTCTTACAACACAAGCGGTGTGAGAGCAGCTTGGACTGTGGGTCAATATGGCCTCCTGCTGTGTCACTGAGAGACAATACACATCACCTGAGCTTTCACTGTGTTTTTTGATACAAGATCCACAGTGACATTCACTTTAATGACTGTGTTTTCTAACCGCTGCACGTGAAAACAGATTTACTGGTTCTTTTCTTACTCAATGGGTAGTATTACAGTCACATTTGACAAGTGGGCTGTGTAAAGTGAGAGTCTTACAGTATTTACTTCAGAAGTATTCACTTGCACAAAAACACTTAAAGCAGCAGTGTTGATGCTGTGTTTTCTTTTTCTTTTCTTTTTTCTTTTTTGGTTTCATTCAAGTGTGTGTGTGTATGTGTGTGTGTGTGTGTGTGTGTGTGAATGTCAGAGTGTGAACAAAAGACACAGCCTTCTTTTATCATGTACAGAAAATTGAATATATTAAAAGTAAAAGAACTCGTGTAATGGTGTCTTCATAATAAGCTTGCCTGTGCTGTTTTGAGTAGTTGTGCTGATAGCTGGTCTCCTCATAGTTCCTTTTACAAGACAAAAGAGGCAGCGCTGCCACAACTTTTTTGACAAGAATACTGAGTCTTAGTTTCAAAGTACAAACTGGAAGGATGTGCAGAAAGCCCTTTGTATAAGATGGAGGCAATTTTCTAAGCAAATAAACTTGGAAGTGCTTTGATTTTCTGACTCAACACTCAGCTGAATCCAGATGAGAGTGTTGTAATTACACTTTTTGTCATAGTGATGTGGGAGGCTGGTTATTCAACTAATACTTTTTCTCTATTATCTATATAAAAAAAAGTCTTTGAATTGGAATTGTGTTCTCTTTTGTTTGTGGAGTGTATGTTTTTTTGTTTTGTTTTTTTGGCTCAGGTCTTATGATAAAACGGGTGTTGGTTGTGATAACTGTACACAGCCTCCCTCACAAACACTCACATTTGATTAATCTACCATAAACCCCTGTACTGAGAATGGAGCAACCTTTAACTGTCAAGCACTATGAGAATGTAGATTAAGCTCTTTGTGTCCCCTCTCAGGCTTTGCCGATGTAAATAAATTCAGTGTGTAAATAGTATTAACTCTCCTTAAGTGTATTCTAATGATCCAGGTTAAGGGTGAAGTTAAAAGTTGCTGTAAAGAGCAATACAAACGTGTTTTTGTAATTAACTGTTCATTTCTCTGCTGTAACCACCTGCCTTTTGAACACAGGACTGATTCAAACCACTTTCCATGTATGTATATGTGTGTTTGTATACCTACTTGTTGAAATATGGAATGGCTGTCCATAAATAAAGGTTTGTTCAATTGTAGATTGGAAATCTTGTGTTAATGTTTTGGGCATTCTTACTTTTGTTTCAATTGTGGAGCAGAGAGAAGAGACAAGAGCAACATGTGCTACAAAGACCTGCAGCAAGATACTGGAAACCAGACGGTCAGAGTTTTTGAGAACATTTAATTTGCTTCTGATGGGAAATTAAATCTAATTCACAGTAAGATGAGATAAACACTTAAACCTGAAAAATATAATTTATGTATTTGTAGACCAATAAAATGTCTATCTACGAATAATAAGCTCAACAAACATAAGTGGGTAAAATGTCTATGGTTCATATTAAGTGAATGTGAGTGAACTACATGAATAGTTAAAGGGGCTGTCACACTAAAAGCCACACTGCAAACAAGTCTCAGTTAAAAACAGATTAGAGAAAGCATGGTTTGTTTGGTTTGATCATCTCATGTGAAAGTGACTCATAGTTGCATTAGTCACTGCGGGTCAAAGGTCGTCTGTAGTCTCAGCCTTCCTCTGTGGCTCCTGTCTTTGCATCCTGATGAACCCCTCTTGTCATCTGAACAACAGCTGTTATGAAAAAACTCAACATTTCAGCCAAGATGTGAAAGATAGAGAATATTTCTGGTTTTATGCTCATTGCTCTCAGATAGACTGACACACCCTTCACCACTGAACACTGGGGGCCATTGGAAAGGCTTAACAAAGGATCGTACTGTACAGCTGCACCCTGGAGGCCATGTCGTCCAAGAGAAAGTACAGAATATGTGTGTACATGTTAAATATCTACTGTAAATTATTTTTGTAGTAAATCCTTTTGGTCTTTTCAGGTGTGTGTACAGGTGCTTGGAAGTATCAAATACCCATTACATAACTACTATAAAGGATGTACTATAGCCAGAGACTTTCTATAAGGACTTTGCTATATCTAAATTAGTCACAGTACTTCCTCCTAATTTGAGATTAGAGTTCTATGTCATTTGTAAAATTACAGCAACGGCTAATCAGTAGGTTATGAAGGTTTGAGGAGGGACGCCCAGGAGCCACATGTTTCATATGGTTACATTAAACTGCCGAAATGAGTAGAGATTGAACAACAAAAACTCTGCTGCTATAGAAAAAACTTAAAAGGACATTTGCAGGATCCCCAAAATGAACACCCTTTTTTGCAGGTATGTATGCTGTAAATGTATAATTTACTATACAACCAAGTGTGTCTCAAGATATTAAAAGATAAAGAAATTACATTACTTTATCTGAAAGTGAAACATATAAATACATCACTTGACCTGACCTGCTGGATCCACATGTGTTCATATGTAAATGTAGCTAGTTCTGGTATATGCTCAGAATGGGTTTGCATTGCCGCTGCTTTAAATAACTTTGTTAATGTTGGTCAATTTATAATTGATTTTGAAATGAAGTTTGAGCTGGTTTAATATTCAATTAGATACTTAAATATAATGTAAGAACAACACTTGTTGTTTTTTTAGGCGATATAATAGGAGTATATACGACGGCGCGGGTCCGTTGTAGGCGCATGCGCAGTGCAGCGCCACACTGCCCGCGCCGGTGGTGAATGCAACTGGGAGAAATTCAACTGCGTGATTTGGAGCAGACAGGCGGAGGCGGCGGTGCCTGCACTTTAAAGGGATTATACTGCACATTTTACACCCAGTCGGACAAAGAGTGATCGGAGAACAGGTAAGAAGTCCAATTCGTATCCCCTGCTTCGCATTTTAGAGTTTATAAGCCTCAATGACACCGTAAATGAGGCCCGTGTGGTAGGCGCATCAACAGCGGAGATGGTGCGATGCCGCATGTCGGCTTCTTGAGTTCAAAACAAACGTGACGAAGTAGTTCATGAAATGTTATATTTGTACATTTCGTCGCTCTGCTTTGCGTGGTTAACGGTGTGTATCTCGGCTCCCGTGGACGTCTTGGCCGAGGGCCTTTAAACGACGGCGTGGTGTGTCAGTTGGGGAAGTTTATTGCTGTACATTTCCACGCCGCTCGGTCTCAGCAGGAAAACTATGAAAAAGTAGGCCTAGCGCGAGGCCCCGACTAGTCCTCTGAATGACAGCCGCCTGGCCAATCGAATGCTAGCCTCCCGCCCCCGCCGGACTCATTCGACCAATCATACTTGTCCAAGTCAGTGACGTGAGTGGCCGTTTCTTTTTTTGCGCTACGCCCCCTGGTTATAAAACACCGGACAATGAAGTGTCAATAACGGTAGAAGTGGTCAACAATAGATTACCAGGAAACACCACGAGGCAACATGTTGTCGTTGTATTTTCAGTTATAAATCACTGATACACGTGTTTGGTATTATCTGTGTTTGAAAACTAAAATATCCATATAGTGGCGTGGGTTAATTTCCCCCGTTTCTTACGATAAAATATCCATTTACGATTATTTTAACGAATCATGACGAATCAAAACGTCCCTCATAACCTCACGTTCAAACGGTTGGTTGTGGATCGGTTTCCTGACTATAGATAGTACCGGCTGTCTTCGTCGCTGTCGGCTGTCTGTCCCTTAGCAGGCCATTAAACCCTTATTTTATGTTAAATGACGTATTTTAATGAGCAGGACGCTGCCCGGTCTTAGTTTCTGCCATCGGCATCTTCCCGCTGAGGGCGGATGGTCCTAAAGGTGTCTTCACCATTGTCTCCCATTGTGTCTATTCGTGAAATCGGATGACCAGAAAACACGTGGGCCGAGTAGTGTGAAGATATCCGGGTTGTAAGCTGCACTGAAAACCAGCGACTCCACGATGATGAACCCGGGAGGAAAGTAAGGCGTTGTGAAATATGATATTAACCGGTTTAGCTTTTAATAAATGTCGCCGATGTGTGTATATATGTATATATGTATATCCGTAGTCAGCCCGCTGCGGTGTGTTTGTATGTCTGCCAAAAGAGGTGCCGCCGCGGGGTGGATGTTGGTGTTTCAATTGTAAAACAAAAAAGCCAAGCGAGACCCCAAATTTAAGATGGACACGCTGTTGTCAGTCAGCTTATCTTGGTGCAAAATTGCCTCTTTGCTGCACTGTCCGTCCACTGCTTACAGCAGGAAGTCAAAGCTATGCTAAGTTCTCCTGTTCATTGTTCTACCTTGTCTCGTTGTGTCTTCCTTATAGGGAACTGAAAAACACAGATACTGAATATTACTCCTTTTTTTATTATTATTATTTTACTCGGGACCCAGTGAGCAATGTGTGATCACTGAACATCTGGTATTAGTTACACATTTCACCACCATTTGAAGGGCATGGCTCACCTTACTATGTCAGTTTTCCCTTGTTGTACACTGTGTTGCACCACGTTACCACATCATGTAGTTTGTGTATGTCTACACCTGTAATAATATATTCTCCTAGCCTGGACTGCATTGTTGTTCTGTGGGCACATAGTGGGAGTGGCTCACTTTCCTCTTTAACACCAAAATTGCTACTCTGGCACAAACCTGTGATTTGCCACCATCCTCTGTCATAATATTTGCTAGTAATGATAGAGACAGAGCTGATTATCTGATGGTCATGTGTGTTGTGTTCTTTGCAAGACACAGTGTGTTTTGTAGTTGTGTATCCAAGGTCATATGGGTGTAGTTTTGATTAGTGTCTATTGGTTAACGTACTTGTGTCTGTGTGTGTGTGTGTGTGTGTGTGTACAGGAAGGGAGCCTTGATGTGGGCAGTATGAGTAAGACGCCCCCTAACAGAAGAGGGATAACATTTGAGGTGGGAGCTCAGCTTGAGGCCAGAGACAGCCTCAAAAACTGGTGAGTCATGGCCTCGCTCATTCCTCTCCATCCATGTTAATGTTCACTTCCCCTCACTCTCTCACTCCACTTCTCATACTTTCTTATCTGGGCCCTCGGTTATCTGTTATCTGTGTGTTATCAAAGATTAAGAAAGGGGTGCAGGAGGCCACTCAGATCTTTTATTGCATCATTGCACTTCTGCCAGTAAACAACAGCTGGTAATGTGAGTGTCAGTGTGTGCGTGTGTCTGCTCAAGTAGCCGGTAAACCAGCCGTTGCCCTGAATTAATAATGATGGCCTGAAAAATTATTTTCAGATCGTATTTTTCTTAAGGTCATGATATCCCAAAATACAAACGAGAATAGTAATTGTCTTATGAGCATAGGTGTTTTATAAACTCAAACCCATGTGTGACCTTGGCCTGTAGCACAACAATGTGAAGCACAAACAGAACTTGTGTATTGAATTCTCCCCAGTTACGTCTTATCATAAAGTGTTGACAATCTTAAACCAATTATTCTACAGTACCGGTTATTGATTGCATTACACATTACATGAACTCACGTCCCTCAGTGTTGATATTGGTTCTTCTACATGGCTAAGGCAAACACGACATCCAAGATGTTAGAATAAGTGGTGGTTATTTGTGGTTGTAACTTCATTGTCTTTCTTTATTTTTACATTTTCCAAACCTATTCTTTTGTACTGCTTTTCCACCCTCGTTCTGTGTATGTATCACTCAGTATCAAGCCTAACTGCATTTCAGTCCTGATAATTGAATGTTATTTGTCCTCTAGGTATGCTGCCAATATAGAGAAGATTGACTACGAAGATGAAAAAGTACTAATCCATTACCGTCAGTGGAGCCACCGCTACGACGAGTGGTTTGATTGGACAAGTCCCTACCTGAGACCCGTGGAGAGGATCCAGCTAAGGCGGCAGGGCCTGTCAGACGACGCTCCTATACCTGTAAGCCAAGAACACTGTTCATGCCCATATTATATTTATGCACGTAATACAGGGATAATGAAACATGTTAGTGGGATTTTAATTGCATAAGCTAAATGGGCACTTGCTGCTTGCATATTAAATTTGGGTAATGTGTCATTTTAACAAAGATATAACAACAACAACAATGGTTCCATTAGTATTAAACAGCTCCATCATCCATGCTTTTTTGACTACATGCCCAGAGTATGTCCTAGATTTAATGTCTCTGTCCCTCTCCCAGGGTTTTCATGTGAATGATAAGGTCCTAGCCAGCTGGTCAGACTGCCGTTTCTATCCCGCAAAGGTTATTTCAGTCAATAAAGATGGTGAGTATTAATACCTTTAAATGTGAAATGTTTGTAGTCACTTTGTTTGTATCTTAAATATTGTGAAAGACATTTTGTTGATTATTCAAATTGTGTGTTTTTAGAACTAGAAGTTGCATCATGAAGCATCATCTAATACTTTAAGCAAGACACTGTATTATTGAAACCATGCAAATAGATCTCTCTATTCAGCAGTTACTTAAGTGATACTAGGGTGATATCTAAACACTAAAAAAAAAAAGAACAATTAAAGCACAGCTACTTCAGATCTCGTCTGTACACTGCTTTACCAGCAGCTCGTACAGACTGTATGAAAAGCATAGTTGGCATCACCTTTTCCTTTTTTTAATCCCTCTCAGCATCCTACACTGTGAAGTTTTATGATGGCGTCATCCAGACAGTGAAGGGGATACACGTGAAGCCTTTTATTAAAGAGGTAAATTTAATTAGCAAACATAAATATTCATAATCATTGTGACATTTTCTCTGTGTACACTTTGTCTTGTCAGTCATCAGCCTGAGTATAATCTTCTTTCACTGTTTCTTAAATGTCTTCCTTATTCTACTGAAAATAGAGAGGAGGTGGTGGAAAGTCCAGGTCATCAGACAGGAACATGGTTAGGGGGCATCCAAACCGCAGGGACAGGAGGCCTCGGGAGAACGGAGGTCCCAAAAACAAGCGAGCCAGGCGAAGCACTTCTGACCAGGAAGAGGAGAGCAACAGTGAGGATGAGGAGCGTGAAGAGGGGATGATGAATGAGAAGAACAAGAAAACAAATGGTGAGCTGGAGATTGCGCCCACCATCAAACAGGAGGAAGAAATGTCCGAGCAGGAAGACCAGATAAAGTCCAAGGACACAGAAAAGGGGACAGGACTCACAAATGGAGTAAAGCATGAGGAGGGCGACAAACAAAATGAGGACAGGTGTCACGTTAACGGAGACGTGAAAGAGGAAGAGGTGGAAACAGAACAGAGTGGAACAAAGCCATATACAGAGTCACCCAAGCCATACACAGAGACACCCACTCAGACATTTGCACAGACGGAGCAGGTGTCTGTCTCTATGACAACCACAGAAACCAGTAAAGACGCGGAGCAAAAGGCAAACGTCCAATCAGAAAGCTCTCAGCCTGCAGCAGAAGTGCCACCCCCACAACCTGTGAAACGTAAGTGTTAATGACATAAATAAGCAGAAACATTTTCTCTGGATCTGATCGATAATGGGAACAAGTAACAGAGTGCAGTAAACATTACATAACATAAGGGAGTATTTTCAAGTGAATAAATGGGTGTGTTTTCTTCGATAGCGGTTAGGAAGCAAGGTTTCCACAACCCCAACAGATTCAGCAGAGAGCCACGTGAGTACATCACACACAGTAAACAAATACAATCATCACATGCATTCTTTCTGTACTTCCTTTGCACTCATTTTCGTTCTCTGTTGTAGTGTACCGGGTTATCAAAAACCAACCACCTCCCGTCCTGTCCATCAACCTCGACCACAATCCATTTAAGTGCAGTGCCCCCGGCTGCACAAAGTCATTCCGTAAAGCGAAGCTACTGCACTACCATATGAAATATTACCATGGTGAAGAGCAGCCTCCTGAGGAAGAGCGCAGCCCCACCAGAAGCGTGCAGACCAGGGCTTCTGAGAAACAGGCTTCAGCCACTGGTTTGGATGGTGCAAAGAGAAGGCGCACCATCTCTGCCTCCATGCGTGAGTTACTCTCCAGTTACTCTTTCATCCCAATCGAAATCACAGAGGAAGAGATTTGTAATAAACTGGGTCATTTGCTATTTCTGCAATTCTCAATCCAATATGTCTATCATACAAGAGTAAAATCTGAATTGCATTGTGACATAATAAAATTATCATAGTTTTATAATGAGGGCTAGAAGCAAACATGCTGCACCTACAGCCTTGCATAAATATCAAGGCTTTGAGCTTACATCTGCCCTTCCCTCTGACTTTGCTCAGAGTCTGTTGGAGGTGCCGTAGCCCCCCGTGGTGAGGTAAAGACAGCAGGCAGACGCACATCAGCTCCACCTGCAGTCAACACCCAGGGCCATCAGCAGAGGGCGCTGCTGAGAGAGAAGAGCAAGGAGAACCAGCTGGACAGGAACGGATGCCAACAGCAGCAGGACAAGGACTCAGACAAGAGTTGCTTTGACATTGGTCAGTATGATGTTGTCAGAAGGTGTGGTTCATTAAAAGACTGCATTGTGTGCTATGTCGAGTTATACTCGCTAAATGTTAGTTTCTCTTCTGTTTGTATTACTTATATAGTATATGTAGTGTTAATTATGCTCCCGCTGTGCTTAACTTCTGCCACTTTATGGTCCTCAGGGTCAGTAAAAGACAAACTGAAAGAGAAACCAAAACAGAAGGACTTCCTCCGCATTAAACTAAAGAAGAAAAAGAAGAAAAAGAAGGCCAAGTCTGGTAAGAAGGGGTCACTGGTCCCCTCCCCTCCCCTCCCTGCACATCTCTGCTGCTCTGCATGCGCATTCACTGTGACGTTGTGGAAATGGCTAATCTGCAAGGCATGAAATACTCCATTCAATCCTCTTGGTTTGATGGCCGAGCCCTTGTGTGTGGGAGAAATCTTACATCTGTCACTGGCCTCTGTCACTCCATTGTGCCAAACCAAAAGCTCCAACTCTTTTCTTTCATTCTTTTATGTGATGTACTGGAAATGAAAAAACAGATTTTACTGTGGCACTGACACAAACTAATCCAAACACAATTTAGACACTGTTTTCTCTTGTTAGTAGATGGCATCACATTGATATGTTGGACATAGGTACATGTGTGTACAGTCTACCCTCAGACTGATTGGTTGTGTCACACAGTTGAAAGGCCTGAAATGTCGGCCACATGGAGTTTCTCAAATTGAGACTCCCTGACTGTTTTTGAATCTATCATTTGTCCATAATGTTTGTTGTGCCACATTTTGTCACCTCCTGATGGGCATTTGTTTAGCATTTTCAAAGTTGACATTTTTGTTCTGCGTCTGCTTCCCCCCCTCCCTGTATTAACAGACTACACAGGTAGTGAGGAGAATATTGACATCTCAGTATTGGGTCTTCAGTCCAAATTGAATGTCCCTCTCAAACCCCCCCCCTCACACAATCACAAGCCTGAGGCCTACACCCGCAGGCCCGGATACAGCTACTCAGAGCAGATACATGTGGATGGTGGGTATCTCTGATTGTGTGCATGTATGTACATTAGTATCTGCGTGTGTGACTGTACATGGCCTCCTGTCCCCTCCATTCTTCAGTTTCCCTTGGATTCAATCCATCATGCGGTAGTTTTAGTTTGACTTGATGTCTAAATTTTATTGTATATAACATGTCATGACCTGCAGCATTAACTGGCTGCTGTCGCAGATAAAACCATATTTCTGTTATGCGTGGTTGATTGAATCCAGAGCTGTGTTTTGCTGCTACGCCTTGCCTCATTATGTGATCCACAGATTCATTAAAAATCACAAATAACTGAGCTAAAATTGAATTCAAACTTAACTGAATCAAGCATGGAGAGGTTAAGTCCTGAAAAGTTGTGTCATTCCCATGAAAAAAACAAAAGATCTGTTTGTCCCTGTGACTGTAGATGAGGATAGCATCAGTGATTGGTCCACTGACAGCTGTGGGTGGAGTGATGATGATTTTGGGGTGGACCTGGACGTCACCACACCTCCACTAAGTGTGGACTCTGGTGCTGTGGACACCAGCGACCAGGAGATAGTGCGATGTATCTGTGAGGTGGAAGAGGAGAATGACTTTATGATTCAGGTGAGCTTGTGGTTTGAGTCTCGCTGCTTATTAAGACATTGCAGGCTTTGATTTTTAATCTGAGGGTTGTACAAATGTAAAACTTCATATATTGTCCTTCCCTCAGTGTGAAGATTGTTTGTGTTGGCAGCATGGCACCTGCATGGGGCTGCTGGAAGAAAACGTTCCAGACAAATACACCTGCTACATCTGCAGAGACCCACCAGGTGAGGGGAAATCAACCACTTGAATCCAGCATTTTTCGCTGCTTGTGTTTTGGTTAAAGTGGAAAAAGACTTTGTTCTTCCTGTTTAAAGCAGTGAACTGATGACATGTTTAAATGTATTTTTAAAAGCCCACAGTCAGCTCATCTTACCATTATGCTACTTAACGTAGTGTTTCAGGTTCTCAGTACCTGATATTTTTTGAAAAATACCAAGACAGCGTAGGTGGTTGACACTGATTCGATTGTAAATTTTATGTTTTTATGCATCAAAACGTCATCTTTTATGCTGCTAAGAGAACACTGTTTATCTCAGCTCACCGTTAAATTGGATCCAAGTGTTGCAAGCACAGCCAAGGATATGTTTCAAGTTACTGAAAGTGATTAGAGACAGTAGGATGAATGCATTGGCTATTGATTATGCTTCAAGTAACCCTAAAGCATATTAATTTTAGTTCCTCAACATCATAAATAAATGAAGCTACAGAACATTTGTGCTGCACACTGTCTTTTGTCTTATTTATTTTTAGTTGGGAACTAAAAATAGAAGGCTGTAATTATTCTCCCCAAGCCTGTGCATTAGTTGGATCATAGTGCTAAATGAAACCTAATGAGTGCATCCACAGTAAATGTGCTAAGGAAGAGATGCATGATTCTACAGTAGCTGTTTTAGCTGAAGGCAAATGACACTTTTCTAAGTGACAGTGTGTTAATACTTTGTCAAGGTGGCAGAGAGAGCTGCTATCTATGATAGAATAAATAATATCACTTGTATAATTGGAGATTTGTTGAACAGAATATTTAGTGGACTGTGCACCAAGATACCGCTGCATCACGTCTGTGTCTTCTGCTCTACGCCATAGTGTATGATCCCATACTCTATATGCATATGGACTGAGCATTAAGGAAATCCATTATTTCTTTAAGCCAGAAATGATGAAACTCTGACGAACCAACTTAATAGAAAGTAGACATAGCCGAGTTCTTAGAGGGAGACTCTTTAACACCCAACAATGCTCTAGTTGTTGGTCTGTTCTAAAGGATATCTTTTGCATATGGTAATATTTTATTTCTCTTTTCTTTGTCATTCCCAGGTCAGAGGCAGAGTCTGCGCTATTGGTATGACCGTGAGTGGTTGAGCAATGGTCACATGTATGGCCTCTCCTTTCTGGAAGAGAACTACTCACACCAAAATGCCAAGAAGATAACGACCACCCACCAGCTGCTGGGGGACGTGCACCACGTTGTAGAGATCCTTAATGGGCTGCAGCTCAAGATGAATGTCTTACAGTGAGTGCAAAAGAGACTTGAGGAGTTTTTCCTGTAAAAAAATCTTGGAAGAAATTATAGTTGTCCAGGCTGATTCGTATTTAACAAACTTAGTTTTTTGCTCATGTTTATGTGGTGGCGACACTGTGGTCTAAATTTTCCCTTGGCCCCTTAGGAGCAACACTCACCCTGACCTGCAGTTGTGGCGGCAGCCATGGAAGCATTTGGAGAGGCCTCGGACTGGCTGTGACTCATATCGGGGCAGTGACGCAGCTCCATCTCCTGTGACTCCTGATGAGGACATGAGTCGAGGAGAGATTTTAATGTCCAATGCTTTGGAGAAACTGAGCCGGGCTGCCACAGCTGCCACCTCCTCTTCATCCTGTTCTTCTTCCCCCTTCCCATCCTTCCAAGACTCATACATTACCAGTGAGCACTGCTACCAGAAACCGCGGGCGTATTACCCAGCGGTGGAGCAGAGGCTGGTGGTCGAGACCCGACAGGGCTCAGAGCTGGAGGACAGCATGAGAAGCACTGAGGAACTCCTGGAGCGGGAGCAGCGCTACGGGAGCCTGCTGGAGACAGACAAGCCCAAATCAACAGGCATCAGTAATAAGGTTGGTTTGGTCTGTTTGGTCAGCGAAATGCCAATAGAATACAGTATCCATGACGACAGGCGTGATTGCTGTAGAGAAAATGTCGACCAGAGGCAGGGTTAAGGAGTGAGCATGTTTTACAGAAGTAAACATAATAATGTTCTTCTGCTGTTAATTTTACAGGCAATACTTTTAATGTGGAGTTTATTTAGGCAGTCTTGATTACAGATCAGGGAACAGAAGATTTTAAAATGGGCAAGTTGTTATGGTGAAATTACATCTACAGATTTCACAAGTGCTGGTACTTTGGAACCTAGTCATAGTTGATTATATCGAGGTGTTTGTGTGTGTTTACCAACATATCCTGTTTGTGCAGCAGCGTCATTGTCATCTGATTTTAGCTGTCAAACTGGTATTGAAAATTGTGTTTTGTGTTTGTCGTGTTTCAGACTACCAAATTTCTGGTATCACAACCTCCATAATTACATCTGAGGTTTTGGCTCAGCCTTTATTTGAGCACATCATGGTGTAATTATTTTTTTGGTTGTTAATCCCTCGTAAATTGTTATGTACGTTGGTTTGGCAGAGAGTTTTCATATAATGATATTTGAATTGGCTATAATGAAACTATTGTTTGATTATTTCATCTGAATGTTTCCAGGCTTCGTTGGGTGGCTCGTGGTCCCAGGCTGAAATGAGGGACGAGGGTGGGAGAGATCCTGCAGAGGCAGCAGATAACAGCAGACAGCATCAACAGTGGCAGATCAACCTCCTGGATCATATAGATGCAGTCCAGGACGAGGTGTCACACAGAATGGACTTCATTGAGCGGGAGCTGGACGGTAAGAACTGGGGTGGACTCAAGACCTAGTTATGACCTTTTCTCTCTTCAGCAATCAACCTATTCACTTAGGTAATGCCAGCAGCCAAATGTTTCATGTTAATAATACCAATAAAGGGGGCACCGTGTGGCGCAGTGGTTTAAGCAGGCGCCCCCATATGCAGAGGCTATAGTCTTCGTTGCAGTCAGCCCTGGTTCGAATCCCGCATTGGGCGCCATTTGCTGCATGTCATTCCCCCTCTCTCTGCCTCCCCATTTCCTGTCACTCTACACTGTGCTATCCAATAAAGGCAAAAATGCCCAAAAGATATACTTAAAATAAAATAATACCAATAAAGGCAAAGCCAAGGCTGATAATTTGATGGTGTAGACATGACACTAAAGATATGAAGTCTGTCAGCCTGTTATTGATGAAGCTTCTTAGTACTGAAAGCTAATAAGAAAGCTAATTTCCTTCCCTAGTTTATGGTGTCAGTATAACATGACTGCAAAGTAAAGTTATTGTTCCTGTGAGGTGTAAACAGCTTTATTGAGATTTGTCTTCCCTGATTAATACACAGGCCGTGAGCTGGGCCAAGCACACGGCCTGTGTTTGGAAGTTAAGTGTTGTGTGCGCTTTTGATGATACATATGATTATGCAACAGATCAGAGGTTGTTTTCATGTACAACAGGGTATGAGGATTGCATCATACCTGGGCTGGGCTGCTCCAGCATACAGGAACACTCTGTGTCTGCTTCAGTGTGAGAATTGTGTAATGTCTGTCTTTTTTTAACCACATGCTCATACCTCTTCTTCTGCTCCTCATCCTCAGTGCTGGAGAGCTGGCTGGACTACACCGGAGAGCTGGAGCCTCCAGAACCCCTGGCCCGTCTGCCTCAGCTCAAACACCGCATGAAACGGCTGCTGACACAGTTGGGCAAGGTGCAGCAGATCGCCCTGTTCAGCACCACATGAGGGCGTCAGAGAACAGCGGCAACACCAGGCACCATACAGCATGCAGAAGCGATGCAGTGGAGGAAGCTCACAAGTCTCTCTCTGGCTGCAGAGATAACGACATTAATGCAAGTGCAAGGCTCGGATTGTTCAGCACATTCTCTCTGACCTGATTTCTGCTGCTGTTTCTCCCTTTCAAAGAGTTCTGTGTGGGGGAATCTGGTGCTACAGCCAGCCAGTGTCTCATATGAATATTTATATGAACATGTATGGAAAGTTAGCATCAAAAATCAGGATTAAACACAAAAAGTAACCTCGTAAGTGCAGAAAAAATCCTTAGGACCACCTTACACTTTTATGGTTCCCATGCAACTTTAAACCTTCTGAATGCCTTTATGTCTGAGCTACTGCTTAAAGTTGCCCTTTCTCTTGTCATTAAACAGTGCTTTACATGCAGAAGCTTTATATTCAAAATTGCAATCGTTCCTGAACCTACACAGCCTCTTTGCAATAGTTTTTTGGACATGTTTTCAAATGGTCACTGTTTTTGCATTAACCATATCCCAAAGTTTAGTTTTGGTCACCTGTTGTTCCATTCTGCATTTATAATCTTTGCTCTATGTGTGGACAGGTAGTAACTTGAAGATATCCAGTATGTAATGACGCTGCACAAGCAGCCACTACAGTTAACTTGTTCTGTTTTTGACCTACTCAAGCGTTTTGTGTTATACTACACTGTGAAGTTATTTTTGTCTGGAATCAAAGGCATCTTATTTTCAGCTTTAGAGGTAACACGTGTGATTTCTGTTTTGTCTTAAACTGTAATACTTCTTTCCCTACAGTCCTCATCAGTGTATCAGTTTTATCAGTTAATTTGTATGTGTTTCAGTTTCTGTATACCTTACTTCAGTTTACTCCTTGCATTGTTGTCGCTGTAGCACTTGACCTATGATTCACTGAAAACTATAATGTAGGCTTAACCTAGTATCTTGTGCTTTGTCAATGACAAATACTACTTAGAGGACATGTAAAATTTTTCTCTTTTTCTTTTGTTTCATCTGTTAATTCACAGCATTTTGGCTGTTTGTAAATATGTTATTCAGAAATGTGCTCTTCTTTATTGAAAACATTCTCCAAATACAGATATTGTATGTTACTGTACTGTAAGTGTCTGGCTTAGAAGCAGGGAAAATGTCCAAAACAATGCAAACAGATTTGCTGGTACATAAATAAACTATCATTGTTATTAATCACTATGGACACATTCTTGTGACTATTTCCTCTGTTTTTGACACGCTGAAGAGGAGTGGTCGCCTCTCACTGTGTTTATCCAGCTGCTGGTAGCACTGCCAGTGAAGTCAAAGGTTGCATCATTCAGAGTTTGATGTAACATTCTTTGCGGCCGATTTGTGCTCTTACACAATCACATGGAAATTAAGGGCAGCACTATTGTAGATGTTGAATGTGTGAACTTGTGACCAAGTTTTGCAGAACCAGAGCAAGTCAGTGCTAAAGACCTTCCCAATGAGATGCCACTGAGCAAGGCATTTGACCTATGGAGCTCAATAGTGGAGCTGCACAAGAGCCAAAAACATCAGTGGAGTACTCCATCAATGACAGAGGAGAGTGTTACCAAACATCAAGAGCTTGCGTGGATACTTTAATATAATGTTTTTTCATTGCATAGACGATTTGTGTTACATAATACATAATCAGATAGTAGTAGTGACAGTAGGGCAGTCGTTTGTAGAGTCAAGACAGGGGATGGGCCTTTCCCAAAGATGAATTTAAATCTGAATCTTATCTGAATTTAAAAACATAAATCCATACACGTATTTTCTTCTTCGTTAATAAATCAGAAACGTCAACCACCAAAAAAAAAAACACGTAATATACGAAATACTTTCCATATATACTTTGCGTTTTTGTGTTCAGTGTGAACGTATTGTCTTCAGTTCTATCTTTGCTCTGAGGGGGGAAATCTCATCTTGGTTTTTTGGGAGCAGAGTGAGACCTCTGTCTCCTCCTCCTGTCTGTGGTGTGTAGCGCCTCCTCCTATTGGCTCCTCCGCGGTGTCTGCGACGCAGCGTGTAGTTCCGCCCAGAGTCACATCGAAATACTAGTTGAGACAGAGGAAGCGACAGGCAGGACCCGTGTGTACTGTGAACTGAAATACACCTTTTAACCGCTGATATTCAGCTATACAGCCATCAAGGAACTGAGCCGAACCCTCCGGATACTTATTTTACCGACGAGGTGAGTCTTAACATTCATGTTTTCACGTAGCCTTTCCCCCATTCCTCACTTACAGATGTGCCCGATGCCACACGAGATTATCTCAGATCGCTGGATCTCCCCCAACCTGTTCGTGTTACTGTCCGTGTGTCGTGTCGTCTGTGAGGGCAACGGTGGCAGCCATTGGGGCAACAATTAACTCTGGATGTACTAATTAAAAACACATGTTAACAGACCGGCTCGAGCGGCAGAACAATGAGCGCGAGCGAAGCGGTTCAGTTAGAAAAACTGCAGTTGGATTTGAAATGAGTTCATCGCTGCTCCTCCACAACAGTGATGCGACATAACCGTTATTTCCACACAGTATCTTCGTTTTGTCAGTGCAGCACGTCTCTTTATTCACTTATTTTCTGGTACACTGTCGACCAGCGAAACAATAACTTCAATATCACTTCGATTTTTTCTTTTTTTCATTAAAATGAAGCCGGTCACGACGCGTTACATCGCTAATTTCTGTACTAAAACAATTAAAACAGACGTTAGCCGAAAAGCTCGTAGCCATTTGTGTACAACGGATGGAAACAATTCAAATTTCACGCCTAACATCGCTGTAGGAGGAGGTATTAACCTTATATACCACACCGGTATAGTGTCAAAAAAAACAAGGAGCACGGTTATGAATGAATAACAATAAGTGAAATAAAGCAGTAGTTGTACTTTGAAGTTTATCAGAGAATTATTAATATGATTATGGAGTTTGAACAGGAGACCTTTTGGCTAAAAGAAGGCCCAAGTCTGTGTTGGTGGTGTGACTTGCCATCACTCTCTCATCATAACATAATTCTCTCCATTCTGCTCTTCTTTTTTTTTTTCTCCTCCACACAAGCTGCCCCAGTCTAGACTGGGCAGATCCATCATTATTAATCAGATGAATCACAGTGATGTGGCCGCAGGCGTTACACCATTCAGACACCACATGAATGATGACAATGTCACTGGTGGCCATGCGAAGGTCACACAGGTGGGAAGTGTAATAGGGTGGGCATCAGGTGTTTCCCCTTACTAAAAATAACCTTTGTCATCCTGTGATATATTTTCAAAGGGCACTGAGTGCTAAAGTCCCACAGTAAAACTATTAGAAATGATTTACATTTCAAAGAAGGTCTAGTTATGGGACGTTAAATAACACGGTGAAGAACCATGAAGGTCATTGTAACCTTTGTATAAAGCACCGCAGAAACATTGTCTCTATATTAAAGCATTTAGTCTGATATGTAATAGTTTAAGTTTTTATTGTGTTTTAGTTTCATGGTTGTGGTAGTAAATTCAGGTGTTCTGTCAGGTCATCTCCCACAGTGCCTCCAGCAGTGTCACGTGAACAATGAGGATTGAATGGAGCTTACACAACACGCAACAACCAGGCATTTGTTGTCACTCACAACATTGTCACCAAAGACGGTTGTTCAGACGAGAAAAGCCTACAGATGACAACCTGTTAACTGATCGCTGGTTTCTTAATGTTGACCCCAAACCAGGCTTTTTGTTGTGAAAGCAGCAGACAGAGTAGATAGGGGGGGGGGGGGGGGTTGGCTGAAGGTTTATTGCCATATTGTTGGAAGCGCTCCACTCCTGGTTGATTATTACAGTAAAAACCTACTGCTTAACTCCTGGGAGTGTCAGAAGTTGTTTATTAAGCCATACGTTGTACTCAACATCTTGAATTGTGGAGGAAATGTATTCAGCTGGTCTCTGTAGGCTGTGACTATTAGCATGCGTTGAAACTTCCAGTAATTTAACACTGGTTTATGGACTTTATTGAAACACTGTGTTTCAAAGCTGTCAAACGTTCTCATATTCTTTAAAACTGTGGAGGGACGCCACCACAAGTGCTCAGAAATGAAAGCAACATTACCCCACAAAAATGACCTCAGACCCTGAAAGTAACCTTTCGGAGTCTGAGTGCAATACGAGTGCAATATACAGTAAGTGAATGGTGTTAAGTAATTTCAGCGTGTCGGCATCAAAGAACAGCACTATTAAGGTGCTTTTCAGCCTGGATTACAATTTACACATGATGTATTACAGGGATTACAGAGTACATAAAAGTGAGAAATGCTCTTGTGTAGAAGAGGATTTCTTGCAGGGATGAATGTCAGCGAATAACGCTCGCTGGAGAGATGGAGACAGTAATTAAGCCACTGTGCTGACAGTCAGTCTGCCTTGTGTTCACTCTCACCTCAGCATTACTCTGTCTATTGGTTTGCCAGCCCCGCAGGGCAAAACATAACCTGTGCCAGACAGGGACATTTACCGCAACTTCTTCTCATAATTGGAAACACCTCTGCTGTCAACAGCATATCTTTGTCTCATTTTGTTAGGTTCGACTGTGTGCTGTAGCCACAAGAGTGATGTTCACACTATAGTGTGTCTCACCCTTTTTTCCTGACGCTCCAAGCGATGCTGCTGTGTCTTTGTAACTGTATCCGTAACTTAAGTTTCGCCAGGCCTAGAGGTGCAGCACAAGCTCTGCACAGCAGCTTGAAGCGTTCAAAGCAAAAGTAGCTGATGCACACACACACACACACACACACATCTCTACTAGGTTACCTTCCTCAATTTACTTTGACCCCGGCTTAACAGTATATGCAGAGAGCTATCTCATCTGTGTGTGTTTTATAAGCTGTCTGTCAATGATGTATTCGAGTGTAAAAATAGCAGACGGATGAATGACAAAACACCAATGACACTTCGCTAGCAGGCCTGTGTGAAGCAGTGACAGTGTCCACACATTTTCAGACACTCTTATCTGCTGGATCACACCCCAGCTGGAAGGAGGACTTTTTCTGTCTCCATTTTCTGTATCAGCATCAGCAATAATATCAGCAGGTGGCAATGAGGAGAGGCAGAGCACAGGTGGTAAGCTTGTTGATCCAAACTGTTGGATACGAGCCAAGCTGGACCTCTGGATGCCCTGAACTGTCCTTCAGTGCTGCTGCTCATTTACAGACGTATATCTTAAGATCGACTTCTCATACACCTGGACACATCGCATTGCATAAAATTGCAGTCTCCTTTTTAAATGTAATATCTCGGACAGATGTGATTCCTTTTCCTCTATCTGAACTACAACTGCTTCTTATTCTGTAAAGTAAAACAAACTCTATACACTCTGAAAGATCTCACTGCGATCATCATGAGTCTGTGTGTGAATCCCTAAGTACAGGAAGCAAAGAATGAGGATGTTCCAGCTTCTCTTTGTGACAACTCCCTGTCTGTCATAGATACAGATACGCTGCACATATACACATACTCACATGGCTGTTGGCTGTGCATGGCATGAATCATTTCATTCTCTACTCGCTTTAATGGCTTAGGGAACACCCAGGAAAGTTTTAAGGGTTTAGTGGTTGTTATTGTGAGGGAGCAAATGGCAGATACAGCACCCCAGTGGTTTGAAGATCCTCCCCCTCAGGCTGTGCTCCTGCTGGAAGCTGTTAGAGTCAGGCAGATGATTCGTAAAGATCCAATCATCAGAGGCTGGAACATCACTTGGAGAGATGGGGTACCTGGTGAGTGTGCACATTTGTGTCAGGAGTGACTCGTACACATTACACATTAAAATGTGTAACATGCACGGTGAGAGATAATTCTCTGCACATTTATTTTGACTTATTGAAAGTTAATGAAAACTGTTGGTGTCCCTAAAAGCTGAGTGGAGGCTAAAGCTGATATGGAAAGCTTTCTATGCTGCGTTGGCTGTTGTGATGAGATGAGAATGCCATCATGTAAATGATGGTGTAAAAGGTCATTCGATTTCAGTGGCGCCACCAGCTGAGCTGGGGATGGCTTAGCCCCCTCCCGTCCTCCCCTTGTGGTTGCCAAGGACACCGCCGACCTCCACGACGAGCATTTGCAAGGCAAGGCGCCAGAGGAGCCACCTCTGTGTTTCTGTGGGAGATGGAGTTGTCAGTAATCAGTCATTGTGGCCACATGGATAACTCTATTAGCAGAGGCTGTGTTCCTGTGAGGCAACAGGCCTCTTAGCAGCACTGATTCATACACAGAGACATGTGGAAACGTGTTCCCATACAAAGTCTGGTTGTACACACAGGCGGAGGGTTTTACTATCTCTGGACACAAGGGCTCTCCTGCCTGTGCTCTGTTAATGTTTTATGGAAGTAGTTTCAAATGTTTCAACTGAGCTTGTTGAACTGATGATGCGGGTGGGTGTGTGAGAGTGTGCTGCTGGCCACACTACACAGATGGTCTCGCTGCTGCATCCACAGCTGTCCTTCAGCCAGACTGACCGCAGTCTACAGATCATGCTGTGCCTCCAGCAGGAGTCCGCTGTCATGGAAGCTCTGCCCCCTCACATCCACCAGCTGAGACCCGGTGCGCGCGCGCACACACACGCGCACACCCACTAGCATCCCTCTTACACTTTGTCTTTCTCTGTGCTGTGTGCACAAGTGAGCATGGCAGAGGAAATCCCCACAGACTGAGTGGCAGCTAGTCTAGCGTAGCAGAGAAGGGGCAGGTACTCTATTAGCAGCACTGAGTGCAGGCCTGACAGGCTCGGCCATTCAGTCTTATTTATAGCCAGATATCAGGAGGAGCTCAGCCAGGAGAGACTCATTCAGCCAGGTTCACACCTCTCTGACCTATCACAGCAGATTTATCGAGACTCATCTGACTCTCGGTGCCCCCAGCCCACCCTGCCTTTAGTGGTGATGATATGTTATGTGTCTTTCCCCCTTTGCGTCAACCTTCCCCCATGCTTTGCTTTGTGTGGGACCTGTATATGTTAATGTGTATTGATTTATTGATGAAATGCGTCATGTTGCTACAGCTATCAAAATTGCCTTCCGTGTTGCCATTCTCTTATTAGTCTATTTATCGTCATTAGAAGGGATTGACTGTGGCTGAGCTTTACAGGTTATTGTGTGGAGTAGAAGGAAAGATGAAAGACTTTATTGTGTGTGTGTGTCTGTGTGTATTCCCATTGTTCACACTCCTCTAATATAGAGCCATTGATGTCTTTTCTAGGGCTGAATGACATGACCCAAACTCTGTATCACAATGAATCAAAAGAGGACGCAGGCACGTCTAAGAGTCGAAACACACTGACCCATGAGAATCTCTTAAAAGTGATATGTAGCTGGTTGTGACGACCACTTTGGCACACATACATTAAGACCAACATAGATGCCTGTGTGAGTCTGTGAAGCGATATAAAACAAGGCTGTGTGCAGGGAGAAACATGGGATGGCAGACCCATACCGTACACATACAATATTAATAACTGCTACTTACACTTCCTTGTCTGACCGGACTAATGGGTAAATTGAGCTTCCAGTTTGCTGGTTTGAAACATTACTTTACTGGTGGAAAATATTGCTGTTGGTCTCTGGGTCTGTATTAACGCAGTAAATTTAGCATGGCGCTGGAAGTTATGACAAATAATTTCACAAACCACAGCGCGGTATCCAGGGAGCCAGTCAGCTGTCCTCCGAGACTGTCTGCGTCTTCATGTACGAGGTGAAGCATGCTGATGATGCCAATAGATATGTGGTTATAAATCAGTACAGCCAGATGCTGCTCTTTAATCTCATAAGACCATTAGCAGATAAAGTGCCCCCTGACAGAATAATGTAATTCTTTAAAAGCCCTCAGAGAGTAATGAGAGGGGTCTTGCACTCAGTGACCCCCCCCCCCCAGGATTAGATATGTGAATGCAAGTGTGTAGAGTAGGGGTTAATGTGGATAATGTGTGTCTGTCCTTTTGCGTGTGCACGTCTGTATGCACATTTTGTGTCAGTCTGCAAGGACGTGTGTTTGTGATTGCAACTGAGACTGCCCCTAATCCTACATAGAGTGTAGAGCTTTGGGTTTGGGTGTGTGTAGAGGGGGATCCTCTTCTTGGCAGGCAGATCAGTGCAGTGGCTGCTATGTGCCAATGAGTGTCTTTGCTGGGGATTCAGGCTTTCCTCGCACACACACACACACACACACACACACAGAAATATTCAAATGATGGAAAATGTTTTTTATAGAGGGTTTCCCCTATAAAAAGATGCAAGATGCAGCTGTGCGATTTATTATACAGATGTTTTGAGGAGACAAACATGCGTGCACTGAGTGAATATCACAACCCAGAAGACAAGGTCACAAGTCTCCTCCCACACACAAATGCTATTGGATGTGTATGTTTTTCTTATAACTTCACAGCAGCAGCACTTGCAATATTGTCCCTGTGTGTGTAATATCCCATGTCTCGTCCAAGTACAACCTCTACTACGTTTTTATCACTTGGATTTTGAGTTATGACTGGCTCCAGGCTCAGGATATTAAATGTGATGGCGGCCGAGGGTCTGCCTTCAGATTTGGCTTTCCAAAGTAGAGATGAGTCAGTCATTGTAATGCGGTATTTAGCGTTTATTAGACGTTTTTAATCCTGGAGAGATCAAACAAGGAGGTTGGTATTTTAAGAAGGAACATTTGTTTCTCTTATAAAATGTCTTAAAATAACTTCTTTGGCAGAGTGAGTCACTTGTTTTGTCTTGATTTCCTTTTGTCTTCATTGAGAGGTTATTTTTGCTTTGTCTTCTCCTCAGTGGTCATCTGCAGTATCTGTGCATATTCTCAAACCTGAACAGGATAGTGTTTCATTTCAAAACCAGAGACGGGGATTGTACCATTTTAAGGTGAGAAAATTTATAAGAATAGACCAGACAGGCATCAGAGATATATCTCATCATAGTTTTTGTTGCGTTGTCAAAAGAAGGAAGAAGGGTCTGTCAGGGGAATCATATAATCTGTAAGGACCATGATGGAGCCTCGGGACAGCAAGCTGTCATTTAATTAAGTAGATGTGAAGCATGGGGAGAAGTGAGCGTGTGCTCGTCTCCCTGCTCGTTCATGTGTGCGTGTATTTGCTGACAGCATCAGCGGGGAATGTTCTGTGCTATAGGTCAGCTTTTCCGTGATGGAGAACAAAAGAGCAAAGTGGCAGATCAGATTTCCTCCTGGGTCTTGTCCCTTGCCTCTTGGACTGAATAAAATTCAACCATCCTTTCTATCACTCATGTTGTTATTGACCGGACAGGACGGGGGAGGCGAGGCGAGGGCTAAAATACCAAACAAATGAATTTTCCTTTTCTAATTCTCTTACCAAATGGCTCAGGTTAGAGCGGTAATCTGGAACTGAGCCTTGTCACAGTCCATTAGCTTTACTCTGGGGTGGATTGCTGTAAACGCTGGCTTGGCCTGGTTATGAAAAGTTTGAGGGGAAAGACATTTCTAGTGACATACCCCTGGATGGAAAAGTCTCCCAGTCAAAGGGTAAGTTAGGTGTGACCACACTGATGACTGTGCAGGAACAAGTTGTTCACACTTGTCTGCAGCCCTGACAGCAAAACACTTCACATAAAGAAGAGTGAACGTAGACATTCAACCGTCTGAATGGTTGGCAGGAGGGCAGTATCTCTGGAATTTGTGATGCCCTATTTTCTCTTGTGATGTGAAGCTTGGTGAAGTGCCGAGGACCGCGGCTTCAGTTCAGGACAGACATGCTTGTGTTCCTCTGTGTCATTAGAATAATTTGGCTCGCAGAGACAGCAGACGGGCAGAGGACACTGCTTCTGCCGGGTGGGTGGTAATTGTCTGTAGCTGTGTCCCAAATCAAAGGCTGGATGTTTTAATGGATGCCACCCAGTAAAGTGTGTGAAAGACTAAAATTTGAAGTATGCAAAAAATATTGTCTCTTTCGGATGAAGGAAGAAAAAGATGAAAGGTTTAGGACCCAGTGACGAACAGTTTGGAGAGTTAGTTGAAAGTGCAACAGGTTAACACTGAATATATCTAATTCAGATATATTATCTCTTTTAATGGTAGTGCTCTTTTATTGCTCTATGCTGATATATTGACTGGTGATAAAGTGAATGAAAATAACCGGTAAACATCATATGATCACATGATGTTTTTTGACTTGAGCTGCAAAGTTACATCAGTTGCATCCTCTGTATTTGGGCAACAGAAGGCTCGTTTGGGGAAGGTGTAGTTGGTTTAGAAACGTAGACTTGGGAGGATCCAGCTCCTAAAGTGGGACACACCAACACCGCTTTGCCTCTGTATTGCTCTCACCGCCCTGATGCAGTGGCTGGGCAGCCACCGTCATCCTGAGGTGTTGACGTGGCTGCGATGTGGAGGAGGAATAGATGATGACTATAACGCTTTTTCCCTGTGTGCTAGTCAAGTGATTGTTTTGTCTTGTCTGGAACACTACGGCAGCATTTTTCACAATTCGCTGTCAAATTCCTTTTCTGTGAGTTTACAGAAATTTAAACCGAAAGAGAAACAGTTTGTACATTTTGAGATTGAAGACATGAAGTTTAAAGCTAGAAACTCTTTGGCAGACGACTAAAAAACATCTTCCAAGTCGAGTTTGATCAACATCAAGACATCGTGTGAGTGTAATAATAAATAAACCATGATGTTTTTGAATTAATACATTCATAATCTGTGTGTTGGGGGTAAAACGCCCATATGTACAGCCACTGAGATGCTGAGAAAGTTGGTCTTGCTCAGGCTGCACCTGTCCACATTGACCGCTTCAGTTCTTATTTTTGTTCTTATTTGTGCCCCATTGTTTATATTTTTTTTAATGATTTGCACAGCAGATAAAGTCCAATAGCAGGTTGTCACACCACCCTCACCTTGGTTGTTGGACACATCTCTCCACTGCTGAGGGTGACAATGTGTGAACGGTAACCCGCTCCAGCTTCATATCACCATGGCAATATGCCTGTTGGCTGAGTCAGGGTCTCCATAGGGACGCAGACCCAGGTTAATACCAGGTCATCATGGTGACATTCACCTCGGTCAACCCGTGACCAGAGAGGTTATAGTTGAAGCATGGGTTCAGCGTCATGACAGGAACGATGATGACAGGAGGTGACTCTGAAGTCACGGTTGCCATGGCAATAAAGAGGAAAGAGGACTAATTGAACAGGCTAAAGGGAGGGTCACCATCACAGCTGGGCTCTCGGTCGTCCATCATGCAGCCTGACCAGACTGCCTGACGACCCAAGGTGAGCTGGAGATGGATCGACAAAGACAGGGAGAGAGTGCACAGAGGAGGAGGAGGAGGAAGATGTGAGAGGGAGGCAGGAAAAGTAGGAGGAGGAGCAGGGGATGTGTTCATCGATCACTCAGCACCGTCTGCTGACATGGCAGCTACAGGAGTCCTTTTTCTTGGCAGAGATATCATATATCTACAGTAGGTGTTCTGGCACACGCCTCTGTATCCACACATGCATGCAGTCTGGCGCCTGTGCTTCAGCATTAAGGTAAAGGCACGTCCTCTCTTTTCTTCCAGCCGTACATAGAGGATGTTTGTGAGACTGGCAGCACTGCTTGCTGACTGGAGAGAGGGGGTGAGGTAAATAAGTTGTTATCCATCCACTGAACTGACAGATTTCAACAAGCCTTTGCAAATCGCTCAGTGAAGATATTGGGTCAGAATGGAAAACTCTGGGTCTCCTGGAGGCAGCGCTGACACTAGACTGTAATGAAGGCTGACCTTTGCTGCACAGAAGGGACCACATGGTTTTCCTCTGACACGATTTGTTTCTGCTGTCATTTGTTCACCTAGCACAGCCAGCCCCCCCCCCATCCCTTGCTGCGTGGCATAATATTTAGCACTGAGACGAGGCCCTGCTGGCAGCTGCACTCTGTGGAGGGAAACAGACCCGAAGAACAGACAAGGGAAATCATGTGTAAGAGCCAGCATGTAATTTGCGTGTTTCTTGGTCTCAAGTGGAAGAGCTGAGTAAAACAGACTCTGGTGACAGGGAGGCCATTTGTGAGAGCGATCCCTTACAACATACAGTCCTTCTGTCAAGGCTACAGGGACTCATTTGACATCATCAGCTCCGTCAGTCCTCCCCCCTTCCTTTTCCACATTAATGGTATGGTATGTGAATATAGGACAAATCCCACAAGCTGCACAGATTGCAGATGGTATTTCCCTGCTCTCATCTGGGACGACTACCCCTGATTTTTCGATTGAAACTGCACTAAGCTCGGCTGTCGTATCTACACAGTCATGTGAGTCTCTGTGATTGTCTGGGGTAAACACTGTTGAAAGCATGTTTAGAGCTTCAGTTCCTCTAATTTTTATCACCGTCTATTCCCCTTGTCTCCTTGCCTCACATCTCTCCCTTGGGGCTAGCCCAGCTTAGAATAAACATCAGCGCCCAGCTTTGTCTCTATGGCAACAGCTGTGCAGGCTGAGCGGTAATGCAGGCATGGAGTAGGTAGGAAAGGGTTGCGATGGTAGTGGATGCTGCTAAATGTGTTGTTACTGATGTGCTCTCAGGTGATTTGATACGCAGATCAGGGGCGTGAGATCTGCTTCAGGTAGGAAGTCAAGGAAGAAAACACAGGATGATGGTGGGAGAGCGAAGGCTGCTAGTTGCTCTGGTTACCCAGTGTAAGGGGTCAGTGGGGTTGGGCTGTGAAAGCCACCCAGTCAATCTGTCAGTTGGTTTAAGCCCACCCTGACCCCGTCTCCCTTAACACCTCGATTACCCAGCTAGCCGGCTACAATTAAAGCGGCCTTTGCCTCCATCCCACTTTCTGTGACAGCCTGAGGAAGTGTTGGATTGATCCGGCCAATACGCTCAATCCGCTCAAGCACGCAGAGTATTTGTTTTTCTTTTTTCCTTGTTCACTTGTCTAAATATTATTTAGTTCCACCTTGAGCCGGATTTGTCAGCAGGGATTCTGCTGGGCAGGTTTTCACTCCCCATGCTGATGGCTGAGTATTTCCAACACTCAATTTTTCTACTTACCCCCCATTTTATGTCATTTGAGGATTGGGCTTAGTTGCATCCATCTGCTTCCCCAGTTTATTCCAAGCAAGGTGCTGTCTGTTGTTAGAGCCGGATGACCTCTGACCCGATTCATGCGTCATCAGGCAGCTGTCCGATCAGACCTCTGTCAGGCAATCAGAGGATGAAACTGCTGGTAACACAGAACTAACGTGATGTCATCATTGCTGGTAGCTCCCGCTGTTGGTTGGCTGCAAGACTCATTACTGTCTAAGCCTGAATGTTATCTGATACCAGCGGCTCAAGGTCGTTCAAAGGGTTTGGCTCTGACTCAGGAAGTGATTGTTGACGCTAGTCCTCTGCCCAATTGCGTTTTCGCTTACTTGAAGCTTTTTGTGTTAGCATCCTATGCATCTGTTCAGATGAACACAGTCCTCCAAGGCTGTTTGCGTTGCAGGCTCATTTGGCCATGTCTTCCAGTTGTAAGCACTGACCGAGAAGAGGAGGAGGCTCCATCTGTTGTTATGTGCAACATGAGCCTCTCTGCTGGGTACAGCCAGGTAATTCAATACCACTTCCTGTCCTCACCTTGTGCAAACAGGCAAGGCTGAAGAGGTACCATTTCAAGGAACGTAGGGGAGGGGAGGGGGCATTTTTGTGTCAGTGTTCTTGCTCAGTAATTATGTGCACGGACAAACGGCTGGCTTCAAGGGGAAAACAAATGAGGTTGGCTTTAGAGCTTCTTGTTAAACCTGGCCTGATCCATCTTGATGTGCGTGCATGTTTGCACACCACCTGTGTTGAACTGAGAATGTGACCTTTCCTTGACAATTGATAGAGAAAATGCCCTCTATCCCCTTCCTTGAACAGTGATATCACATTGTGCCAGCATGGAGTCAGGAAGGGAAGCTTCCCCAGGGAGAGAGAACATTACATTGTCAAGGCCGGACTATCTGCTGCCACTCACTTCAACTTCATACTGATCGATCAGTATCAGATGTGAAGGTTATATTGCCATGAGCTGGACTTAGTGTTGACACAAGCACCCAAATATTAGAATCATTTGCTTTTGACTGTCTGAACAAAAAAATGAACTTGAACGAGTTGTAATTCTTCACAATAATCTGACATCTTATATATTTAATAAATAATATTTGACATTGAAAAAAGTCATTATTAGTTGCAGCAAACAGAGCTGCCATTAAACATAAATCAGATATCAATCCAGACACCCTCTGTCACTTCTGAAGATTTTTTTATCATTCATTTTGATGTGTGCATAGAAAGACAGACCTTACAGGGACATGTTCTTCACCATGAATGAGCTTGTTCATTTGGCCAACAGTAAACAAAAAGACTGGGGGCAGTTTGATGCAATGCTCTTACAATATACACAATTTCTTGCCTGACTGCGGAAGTCATTACAGTATTTTTCTCTCCTCCTTTTGTGCAGAGTGGTTTACAGTGACCAGAGAGGAAGATGGATGAGTTGCAAGATGTACAGCTGACTGAGATCAAGCCGCTGCTGACCAATAAGGTGAGTCGTGGTGAGAACAGGACACTGACAAGCTGCGACAAGGCAACAGGCACACAGCTATCCACCTGAACACATCTGTATAACCACACACACTAAGTGAGCATACTTGTGTATTGTGTGCTTGAAAGTGGATGAGCACCCCATATGGTACTCCCAGGCAAATACATACGCTAATACACTAGACATGCACACTCTGCAGTCCTGTTCATCAAAGTGAATTATTCATATCTTCTCGACTGTTGAGAGGGAAAAGAAAAGAAGGAAGAGAAAGAGGGAGCAAGTCAACAGCAAAAAAGAGATCGCAGACAGAAAGAGGCAAGAAGAGAGGAAGAAAACAGTGGCATACAGCGTAAGACAGTCGATCTCGAGTGAGATCAAAGGAGAATCAGGAAAAAATGAACTCTTAATTTCTGAGAGCTTGAAAAATTGTAGCAAGTGAGTGACAGCAAAAACAGATGTGGAGGGAGAAAAACACTCACTGGTAGATGAAAGCCTCTCACATCATCCTCATGCCTCCTCATGTATTCCTCATTGTCGAGGCTGTGTGCCAGTTAAGATAGATGTCTTGTGTGAGGTGACAGGGTGGGGAATATATATCATAAACCAATCTGAATGAAGACGACTGGCACTGACCTCTCACTCCACCTAGTGGCCACCTTACTAAAAAAACAAACCAGGAGTCTTGAAAGCAGACGGAGATGATGACATGATAAAAGTGATGAAAGGGACTTTTCATTTATTCTCTGATCTTCTTTTAGAAAGTGATGAAAACAAGTTCTGATTGCCATCCAGATAATGCGTCTATGAGTGATTACACTAATGATGCAGCAAGGTAGGAGGGAGCAGCGAGGGCTCTCTGCAGCAGCAAAGTAACCATAATGATGATAAGGACCAGCCTAATAAGTATAATCACCAAGGACTAGGATTGTATGTAATTATATGGCTTAAAGTAGAACATGCATACAAGGAGAAAAGGAGAAAAAGGTGCAGAAAACTTCAAGGCTAGTGCAACAGTTGGCACGACAACAATTAAGACGATCAACACAGTTACATCACACCCTGTCTTGTATAAAATTTCTCATCACACTCAGCATGTTGAGGCAGCTGACTGTAACAAGGCAGCTTCGTAAACAATCCTCAAGATAAGGAGCGATCCTCATGCAAAATGTTGTGTACAATACCAAGCACCTCGAGAAGCAATAGACTTTGCATGGAAACATGATTTCTGTTGCACAGCTTATTCACTAGGATGGAGAAGGGGTAAAGATCATTGGCTATTTATCCTTTTCTTCAGTATTCAGTGTCTTTAAATTCATAACTACTTCACACTGGGAGAGGCCGAGCTACAGCAAAGCTCCTCGAGGCAGAGGTGTTGTGTGGTAAGCTAGTTAGAGGAAATAGTTGGAACTACTTTCGTTTTAAAAAAAAAAAAGGGTTTATTGTGAAAATGTTTCATTTGTCCACAGATCACACATAAACCAAAATCCCCACCCATCATGGGAATGTACTGAAATGTCAGCTTTGATTTTGTTTACAGTCACTGTTGAAGTAGACCATGCTGATTCTTCCTCAGACAGAGATTCAGGAGGTTTTTTCATGGTGATGTTGTGACTGAGCAGTGCCCTCAGTTTTGTATAGGCACTACATCAAGGTCAAGTTGGTGATCTGGACTTTCCTAACCAAAGCATTGCCTGGACTGCCTTCATAGTGGTTTTGGGTGAGAAGTAATGGTAAAATTAAAATAACTACACAAAAATGGCAAATGTAAGCACTTAAATCACTGTGCACATCCAAATGCACTGAACTAAAAGCAAAACATAATTAAACTCCTAGTTCAATTACATGTAGCTCACAAATCCCCAACACTGCTTTGCACCTGAGGGTTAGAGGCAGCAGACAATGCTTTATAAAAAATACTATGAAATACTAGCCATACTGCTGTTCCTGAAACGATAAATGATGTTGATTTAAGATGCATAGTGCAGGAGGTTTGGGGTCATAACCACTTGTGATCAGATTGCTGTCACAATTACGTGTGTTGACGACAAAATCAGTCTGCAGATGGTTTGATTCCTTCTATTTCTGTTTCTACTGAACCTCCATCAGGATGTCTAACAAATATAAAACATATAAAAACATGTAGTGTGTGTATTAACTGTGCTCTTCTTTATTTTCATTTGTTACAGAACGCACGCAACTTTCAGGACTTCGACTGCCAGGTGGGTGGTGCACGCTGCTCTTCCATAATGTACTGTGTGCCATGTTTATGGGGGAGTGGTTATGCCAGTGGAAGGAGGTCAAGGCACTGGGACATGGCCCCATTCCCTGCCCCATATGCTGAACCCATTTGCTTGCTTGCCCTGCATTTGAACATTGTCCCCTACCAGCAGCATCCATTTTTACCACCCAACACATGCTGGTAGAAAGTGATTTTTTTTTTTTTCCATGGATAAATCAGTGATGGTCGTCCACCACACTGTTTGAATGATTTTGTTCTGCACAGCTTGTTCTTTTAAGTTTGTCCTTTGTTCATACTGACAATGAGCAAAACAGGAAAGCAATATATCTACACCACAAAAGGCCCCTTCATGATTAACCTTCTGTTACTGGCACTAATGTTGCTGTTAATGTGCATCTGTGACTTTGGAGAGAAGGGCAAAATCATCCGTTATAAATCTGAATATTGTTTTGGTTTATCCCCCCCCCAAAAAAAAAAAAAAAAAACAAGCTAGTAACTTAAGACAATGAAGTTTTTCTTTTTGTTTTGCATGGATGCAGCCTGTATCTGTGTGGAGCTACTGCAGTGGGGATTATTTGTACTAATATGAAAAGCCAATGCATTCACATTAACAGCCTATTTAGTTGCACGAGGGCTGTTGGGGATATACCCACTAAAAGAGATTTAGATGTTAGCTTACTGGGACCCATTGCTAAAAACAAAGGCTGTCAGGGTGACAGCTGGATCATCCTCACTAATGACTCAGAAACCTGTCATTAATGTAAGGATAGATATGCTGATGGGCCAGCAGCACCCAGGGTTCATGTAAAGACGGACATAAGTGCTATTTCACAATGTGAATTTGTCTGGGAATGACTGATTTCATCTTGTCATCACACTCTCTCTCCCTTTGTTACTGTCGACTGTCAAATCATAAGAGTTAGGAAAAAATCTTAAGGGAGTAACTGGAAGTTGACAAAGTGAAATTACACATTTGATGAGTGCTTTAAGGGCATCACACTTGTCAGTCGGGCCAAGTGCAGTTTCTTTTGAGGGTTTTCTCAGATAATATCTTCCATAATACAGCTGTAGTGTTAACAGAGACTGTGTGAGTCTTTTTACAGTAAGAATTTCAGCTACAGTCAGGGGGTCCTATGTGATAGAGTAATTAATATTAAGGAAAAAGGGGGGTATTGGCCTTGAGTGGTCTATGTTCCAGATTTCTTCTTTGCATGGGGAATAAGACTGCACGGTCCTGCCTCTGTGCTGTGCAGCTTGCGAGGAATCTCTTACATGGGAAGGAGGGTCCTCCCACAGGCAAGCAAGCTCTCTGCTGTGTTTCATGAGCATGATGACTGCGAAGGGTTAAACCTTTCATCCCTCTCTCACTTTCTGCAGTCACGTCTGCTTCCAGCATCCCACCAGAGCTAAATATAGCTGCTGCAGGCAGGGGAGGAGAGTACACATGTTAGCTGGTGCAGGCATGCTACATGCTCCTTGCCTCTGCATTGCCACTTATACATTCATAAAACGCTGCACTCACCCAGCTGCAACTGGAGCTGCTCTCACTGTGGTTTATTTATTTATTTATTTGTCATTCTCTTGTCATCCAGTCCAGCTTCAGGTGTACTTCAAACAAGGAATTGTATCAGAATTAGTCTCAGGGGCATTGAGGCAGACTCAAATGTATTTGACCTTATTTCCATGGCAGCCATTTTGACCTCACACAGCCACAATCGGTAGTCTATGGGAGTTTAGATAAATCCTCATGATTTCTTTAACTTAAACACCAGTAGAAAATGCACAGGTGTTAATAATCAAAGTCATGATGAATTATTTGTATTCAGCTGCTGCAGGTTGGGAGTGCTGGCATTGTGAATGCTGGTAGCATCACTGCCTGCTGAGACACTGCACTAACAGAACCAAGTCATTAATATAATTAGTGACACCTTTGCTTTTGCTACTCAAAATTTCTACTATGAAAAACCCTGTTGTCTGATGAGCTGACAGTCTTGGAAACAGCTACAACATGTATATGAATCTAAAGAGCATCAGACAGTCTCTGGATTTATACGTTTGCATTTATATAAATAAATATGTGTAATTTTCTGATCTACAGACAATGAGATCACTA
Source organism: Caranx ignobilis (assembly GCA_021432705.1). Lineage (NCBI taxonomy): Eukaryota > Metazoa > Chordata > Actinopteri > Carangiformes > Carangidae > Caranx > Caranx ignobilis. The sequence continues at coordinate 41,414,722 of MU269985.1, read as the reverse complement.
GTTGTGAGCTAAAATGCAGCTATTTAGTCTTTAGCTACAGTTTTCAGCTACATTCTGGCAGCAAGTTTTTGTCAGATAGTAACTACATATGATATAAATTCGTATTCCACCAGATTTTGGTAAATATTAAACATGCATGTGAATACATTTCATATGTATTTGTAAGACAGAAATATTGTGCCAAGTACAAATATGGTTTGCTAAAGGGTTGTAGTACAGTAGGAGTCTCTGTGCAGTACAAGGCATTAGCAGCAGACATATGAATACAGGCTGTGGGAGGAGTCGTCGGCGCTGCACCATCTCTGAGTAGCCGCTGTGACTTTCCAGCAGCTGTAGGACGAATCCAGCTGCTCTCCTGCTAACTTCACTGCTGCTAAAGCTCCCACCACAGGCAGTCCACAGGTACTGCACCAGTCATACCAAAACCCTGAGCACCTGCACGAGGAGAATGATGTAGGTGGTGGTGATATGGGGTCGCGGAGAAGAACATCGAGGGTGTGGTGCTGCAGTTTTGTGGCTCCTGTGATGTTCTGCTTACGCCACGGAGGGGTGGAGGAGGGAGTGAGTCAGCTTCCTCTACCCATGGGACCTGCTGAGTTTTAAAGTGCATACTTAAGAGCGCTGAGTTACTTCATGGGAGTGGAAACGGCTGACTGTATAAGTTAAATATAGAACAAATCGAGGTTGATGTAGATTACTGTAGAAGGCAATCGGCTCAGATGGTATCCACGGATTTTGTTTTATTTCAATGACTTTAAAATGTTTTATGAGCTCATTTATGTCAGTGTTAGTTCATTAATTTTATTTTTTCTCCATTTATTATCACTTCACATCAGATTTTATATTTTACATAAACTTTTTATGCCATTAAAAATGACATCTTGTACCACAGGAGTACAGAGAGTAGAAGAGACTGAAGAGTCTGCTTTCTTCTACAGACAATGGCTGCCAAGTCATGTCTTTTTCTTTCTTTCTTTTTTTAATGCTCACTTTCTCAGGATGCTCAGCAGAGGGCGCCACAAGCCCGTTCATAGTGTGACTGGAGGGCTGTGCCTCTGCTGTCTTCTCAGTTTGCTGCTCACATGCTGTTTAATGTCTACTCTCAGTATCCTGAAGCTGTGTTACAGAGAAACAGTGGATTTTTTTTTGGTATATCTCAGTTGTTTTTCTCTGAGCTTTTAAATTTCTAGTGCATTTGAACATATCTAAGCAGAGGTGCTGCTATTGATCTGAACTAGACAGAGCAGCAGCACCGTGAGTCTGTGCGACTGCTCACACTGCATGGTCCCTCTGAGACACAGGATGACTCAGTATAAGACACAAAGAGCCACCTGCTCTATCGAGGAAAGGGTATGCGTGTATCTGGTCACACACGCTGTTTCCATGAGCTGATGAGGCTGACTGCATGTACACCATAATCTGGCACAAATGATTACACATTACGGTTTACGTGCAATTAGTCACATTCTCATCAGTCTGGCTTGGATGTCAAAAACAGATTTGTTTGCAAAATGCAATTTGCACTTTTATATTTGACAAATTGCTCTGTTGTGATTTGATAAATTAGGTTTTGTATTTGATAATATTGATTTCATCTTTTACATATGTGTCAGTGGCACCCTCAGCTGGTTAGGACAGTGAAATGTAAAGGAGAAATAGCAGTTTTCAACCAAACATGCTGCTGCATTGAATAACCAATGAAGTGGCCCCTTGTCTCTGTCATGCTGCCCACTCTGTGCTGTTTGCATGTGTGCCATTGGTTGCACATGCCAGTCTGTCTCAGACAAAGGCGTGATGTCCTGCACTGCTCACAGTAGTGCAAATGACACCGGAGAGTAAAAAAGGACAGATCAATAAACTATATGGATCAAATGACTCAGTGGGTAGAAATAGAAATAGATCCTCTCATGCAGGGTTGTGAATGTTCAATAAAAATAGTAGGTGTGGGGTTGAATTTTCTGGTTCATCTTTACATGCCAATACTGAAATAAACACCTGGATAATACAGGGATATTTACAGGAAAATGAGTGTTGCAGTTTGAGCCAACATTTGCAGCGAAGCTGTTGTCGGTGTATGTCACACTGCTGCATTTTACGCTAGTGCTTCAGAGTGACTCACTCCTGCACCTGGAAGTTAACTGTTTCTGATCATGGCCATGCACACTGAGATGATCCTTATTTGGGAGCTAAGGTCATTTAGCGTCCTCGCTCTCTGCAAGGTGAAGCTAAAATGAATCTGGAGACAGTTGTTGAATCTCAGTGAGGAGCAGCCATTTTGCTGATGCAGAACTCAGGGGTGAGCAGTCAAAGTCAGCCTCCTCTCCTCTCCTCTCCTCTCCTCTCCACTTCACTCCACTCCTCTGCTCTCCTCTCCTCTCCATCACCATGTGACGTCAGCAGCCTAACCATTTTCCTGGACTGCCTCTGCATCCTTTGCACCCCATCACCCCTTTTTCATACACACACATCCCTCTCTTCCTCCCACTCCCCCCCTCCTCCTCTCTGTTCTCCTCTAAGCCCCACCCTCTCCCTGTACCCACCTGACCCTCTGCAGTCCAATTAGACGCACCGATGGCTGGATGTACAGACGCGCTGTGACTACCAAGCACAAACTGCAGTCTCACTCTCCTCCCCCTCTGTCTCTTTTCCTGCTCTCTTTCCCACCTCTTGTCTCTGTCTCTCTCTCGTTGTCTCTGCATCTTACCCAACCCCCCTCTTCTGCTTCCATTCAGATTATTTACCCATCTCCTCCTCTCTCCCTCTGCTCTGTCTCTCTCCTCCCTCTCTTCTTCTCTTCCTTGCCGCTCTAGGCGCCTCACCCTACATCCCTCCCTTCCTACCGAGCTCCCTCCCTCCCTCCTCCTCCTCCTCCTCCTGGAGATCTTCAAAGCTGCCCAGCACACACTTGCACATAGCATAACACACTCCTCTCCTGCGTGGGAAAAACATGTCAGCTATTCTGGACCTGGACCAGATTGCATGCTCTGGGAATGAAGTGGTGAGTGACAAATGCATCGTGCCTGCCTTGACACACCTGGCTGGGTCCTTGCAGCAGGGGGTTTTGGTCAAGATTAGGAGAGGGGTGGTTGAGTGGTTTCCCAAAAGACAGGGTGACAGCAGCTGGCTCCAGGAAAAGGAAAGCTGGTCGGGGTCTTTCCTGGCTTGCTTGTCACCACCTTCGGCAGACAGCTGAGACTTCGGGCTTTTCTCTCTGGGCAGCTGCTGGTGTTGGTTGAATATTTGTTCTGTGTGTGTTTAGGTCTACAGGTCACACAGTGCCCATGTGTGCTCTCAGCACAGGCTAAACATGCCCAGGGTGCAGTGGTGCATTTTAATGTGATTATATGAAAGATGCATGTGTGTAGCGCTCAAGTGTTTCTGAATCTGAAAATGCCACAACCAGAGGATGTGTACGTGCCTCTTGGTGTGTGGGTGTCCAATCAACAGGGTCGCTGGAATTTGTGTTTGTCAGTGTGCATGTTTCAAATGTGTATCTTTCTGTGTATCCATAGCTACGGGGTAGTAGATGGTGCACAGCACTGTTATCACTGAAAACAGGCGTGGAGGTCACTCACCCCCACTCACACTGTAGCAGCAACACACCAGAACCACTGTTGTGGCTCCTTCCCTCCCCTGCAGAGACCTTGAGTTTGTAGTTTCAGTCCACTGCTACGGTGACACACTATACGTGTGTGTGTGTGTGTGTGTGCGTGTGTTGCAGGTTCGGAGAGCTGCATTTCTATCAAACAGGCAACAGGATGGCGTGTACTAAGGATGAGCCTACCAGAGCACACACTTAGAGTATATGGATATGTGTTTGTGTGTGCATTTGCAGGCTGCTGCTCGGTGTTTGTACCCTGTAATGCTGCTCTCTAAGGTGATTGATGCTGTTTCAGGCAGGGCGGTGGAAAACAGGGAGGAGGGGCAGGAAGGATTGATAAGTGAGGGATTGCGGGAAGGGGAACAGCATGACATACTGCTCTCCTTTTGTCACCTCACCCCACCTCCTGCACCCGCCTTCATTCTGGGACCAAAACCCAAGACCTTAAGTCCCAGCTGGCCCTGGGCAAGCCTCTGAAGCACCTCTGCTCAAAGCAGGGACCTCTACTCAGTATTTCTGTCTCACTCACAACACACCAAACATCCACATACACTATTTCTCCAGCATATCATCACAGTGTGTGTATGAATGGGGAAAAATGCTGCTTTCTTTACAGAGCTCTCCTTCTTTTTCCCCTCTAGCTGACTAGGCCAGCAGCCCCACCCCACGTCTGTTTTCCTCTGGTGCCTCTGTGTATACATATGTACCCATATGTGTGTGTGTGTGTGTGTGTGTCTGAAAATGATGAGAGGCAGAGCTCTCAGATCTCAGATCAATATGGCCTCTACACCACACCAAGAGCTAAATGGACAGATAAAAGGCCCTCTCCTTCACTCCCTTTCCACAGACCTTTTTTTCCATGGTTCTTCATCCATGTTTTTGCCAGGACATGCCTGGAAGGACATGATGAATTAAAGCGATGCGTCCCTTCTGTTTTAAGGCACACCCTTTTGTTAGTCACACAAGACTCCACTGTCTTCTCTCTCTTTCCTCCTGTCTCTGTCACTCTGTCCCTGCTTTCACGCTCTATTTCCTCCCATCTACTTCCAGACTCTCTATCTCTCTTTTTTTATCTATCTCATCCTTATTCTTATTTCCCCACTATGTTCCCACCACGATTTCATTTCCTATCAGTGGTTGGGTGCGCACGACTTCTTTTTTTTGGCACATGTACAGTACACACACATGACAGAAGGCAGAAGGGTGTTTGTCTTGTCTCCCAGTGCGGAGACACCGAGTGTCCTTGACTCTGTCCTTGCCTAAAAATGAAAATTCTGCAGCACCACAGTCATCGAGAGTTTTCTCTCTAAGCCTCTAAGTCTACAGCAGCTTTTTCTGCCTCGCAACTATGACCGAGGTTTGTGGAATCATTTCATTATCTGTGAAAAGGCCTGAGATGAGCACAAGACTTCCTGTCAGCAGGAGAGTTTCCTCAGGGTTTTTCCGTCTCAGGAACAGAGGTTACATCGAATACCTGTAGATGTAGCACGCTGTCGATAGCAGGCAGAGGCGCTTGCTTTGTGTTAGTTCGTAGTTTTCATGTTTGGTGCGACAGGCTAATCTTTGTACCAACGCCCACTCAAATGAAGATGTCTCATTTCATTACTGACAGGATAAGCACTTTCCCTCTTCCGTTATTGTGTCCATTACAGATTGCAGACACAAATTACTGCAGCTTTGTCCTTGAGAATTAACCTTCATTGCCTCTGAAGAGATTGTGACACATATCCATCAGCCAAACGCCTGCAGTGGAGAGGAGGGAGATGGTGTACAGCTGGAGACAGCGTCCCTGTGTCTGTTAGCCGTAACCTGTGTCTCTCATCCACTCTGGCTCGCTCTCTCTATTATTGATGACCGGTGGGCCTTGAGACCAGACGAGCTTTGGGCCCCACCCGCTGCTCCCTCTCTGTGCAGTACACACGCACACACAGCTACGTCACGACAGTGTTGTGTGTTGCAGCAAGTCATGCTGATGTTGGGAAGTGTGTATGACATAGATATGATACTGAGCACAATTTGGAAACTGGCTTTTTTGCTTCTTAGATATTGTCACATTTTCCATGTTCAATGATCTTTGAATTGTAATATGATGAGAGCATGTTTTTACTGTGTCATACACTCACTATTACCCAAGTATATGTAAAGAAGATTGTCATCTGAGGCTGATCCGATGTGTTGCTTCTGCTGAAGCACTGAGAAGCACTAATGCAGGGCGTCCTTGTGCTTGATAGAGAAAGGAATTCAAAAGAAAGCAGCGAGAGATTAAAGCTGGTGTGAGCCCCTTGAATTTTAATGGCTCTCTCCGCAAAGACATTCAGCAAATCAAATGACACAGGCATTTTCTGCAGAGTCATAGTTGTCAAAGTGCTGTGAGTTTCAGACCTTTGGATAAGAACTGTTTCCCCCCCCAAATGAAAAGACTGTTTTCCAGAAAGCCCATTCAGTGCTTTGTTTGTCCAAGGGCACTGGGGATGTGTGGTGGAGGAGACAGCACATGCTCTGCATCCTCAATCTGAGACATAAGCCCCAAATGCCGTGTTGGTCACTGGGTGGTCACTTTAAGGAATGTGGGCGTCTCCTGTGTCTTAAGTTTTGTTCCCTTCTGTGTTTTGTTGTATCTTTAATGCAGATTTAACTTTTTCACTGCTTGTGTTGCGAATTACATGGATAAATTACATAACATGGGTAAACTCAGTACTGACTGAGATAATGTTAATGTAAAGAGATAAAAAACACACAGTGTCATTGATATACCCCATCTATTGTTGTTATTATTACACAGACATAAATCACATCTGTAGGGCTAAGGCCTGATGTGCTGTAGCTCAAGCCACAAAACCAATAACACACCATTAATATCTTGTGCATTGTGTAACTTTCATCCATTACATTGTTCATGAACAATGCAGTTTACCTAGCAACTGCTTTGCTTATTATTATCTGTGTGTTGCTGGAGGTTCATGCTGGAGGGTCCATATTTACACTTTTGATTATAATGATGAATATGTCACCCTAACCCAGGATCTTTTATTTGTTTTGTTTGTTTTGTTTTTTGGTGATGATGATTTGATATGTCTTGATAAAATAATGCTGGAGTTGTACATAATGACTAATACTAATGAAGCGTGAGAAGACCAGCGCATGTGTTAAGTCTGAGCAAGACATTTCTGTTCACATACACCAGGTGCTGGTTCTTCATTTCTGTATTTCAACTGTTTGCTTTTCTCTGTGGCTGCAGGAGCATGACATTGAGACTCCTCATGGCGTTCTCCATGTGACAATGAGAGGCGTCCCCAAGGGCAACAGACCTGTAATCCTGACCTATCACGACATCGGCCTCAACCGTGAGTCAGCTAAAAGTAGACAAATCGATACACAGTGTCTTTGGAGTGTAGTAAAACGGTTGTGTTTCAGCCACTGCACCAACGAGCCACATCCAGTAATTAGAGAGTTTGTTGAACATCTGAACTCTCGTATGAGTTTGTCCTTTTTTTTTTTTTTTTTGCACTTTTCCAGACAAGTCGTGCTTCAACACCCTGTTCAACTATGAGGACATGCAGGAGATCACGCAGCACTTTGCAGTGGTTCATGTGGACGCACCCGGGCAGCAGGAAGGTGCACCTCCTTTCCCCAGCGGGTGGGTGTCAAGCTGCCTCTACATGCACTGATAAATAGAGCACATTTATTTCAGTCCTGGTAGAGGAGCTGCGATCAATTCATTTTTTTTTTTTGAAAGTGAAGTGCACTGCTGGTTCATTTGTTAATGGAAGCACTTTAATTGTCTAACCTATTAGTTCAAATCCTGTTTGAGTAGTGATTGTGAGTGTTTCAATTTATAACCATTTCATTTTTTTGATTAATTCAAACGTACAGACTTGTCCCTGTGCACAGACTCATATGTGTTTCATATGCCTCCAGTTATCGCTACCCAACCATGGACGAGTTGGCTGAAATGCTGCCCTCTGTGATGACTCAGCTCAAGTCAGTTCCCCCACCTCCCACCTTGTGATAGCTGATCAATTATATTGTGCATAAATTCATTTCCAGTCCCACATTAACCGGTGGGTTCTCTGCAGGGTCAATAGCGTGATCGGTATTGGTGTCGGAGCAGGGGCGTACATCCTCACCCGCTTTGCAGTAAGTCCAAATCAGCACTGAAGCATCATAACGTTTTGATTCTCAATGCCGGTCTTTTTTTTGCTCCTCTCCGTCTCGCCTGGAATAATTGGAGGTTTTCAGGCCACGCAGCTCGTTACACACTGAACATTAAAGCCTCCCGTCAAACCCACACAGGGCATCAGGTTGCTCCACAGTCTGCTGCATATGCTGCCATTCCCCAGATGATGAATCACCTTTGCGACTCTCTTCTTTTCAGTTGCTTTCGTCTTGTTTCCACACTCAACGCAGTGGTGCTAAAAATAAGCACAATCTGTGTACAACAGAGCACAAGGAGCTAGAAGTGATGGAGAGGAGCGAGGGAGCACTGAAAGATGAATAATGTAAAGAGAAGATAGTTGGACGGGTAGGGGTGGAAAAAAGGGAGGTGTTCGGAGTAGGAATCGTAGCAGAGGTCTTTCTGTGGAGACTCTGCTCTCTTTCAAATAAATAAAGGAAAACTGATTCTGAAATGCATTTGCTTTAACTGGCTTGGAACAAAACGTGTTTACTCTTGATAGATTTATAGCAGCTGTTGCTGCATTGCATTTTCATCGTGTTGAAAGCAGCATCCGCAGTATTCCCTCGGCAGATCTTAGATATCCCCAGACGTGCTCGCTCTGTCCTCAGGCAATGCCAGAGCCGCACCCCTTCATTTAGACGCCCAGAATTCCACGTTCTTTGTTTCAGGTCTTCATTTAAACAGATATGTTGCACTTTGTCATGTTAGAGAAAATCAGTGTTTTTATCCTGGACCTGCGCTGCTGGGAGAATATACATGAACATGAAAATAACACACTTTATTTGTGAAGATGTAGTATTATACAGCCATAGTTCAGCAGAAGCTCGGGAAAAAAAACATGCTGTAAATGTACATTAGAATGAAAACTCTTAGTATAAAAACTGTGAGCACAGCACCCAGAATGCAAGGCATCACCAAATAAAATCATACTGCCAATTCTCATGAGCCCCATGTTGATGACTGTGACATTTATTCTTCCCCTCCCAGCTGAACAACCCCACTCTGGTGGAGGGACTGGTTCTGATTAACGTTGACCCATGTGCCGAAGGCTGGATTGACTGGGCAGCTTCAAAGGTCTGTAGCACCACTGCACTATGAGCCTACAAAGACCTCAGTATTCTCTGCCGCACAGAGCTATTGCTTAAATAATTGATCAGTCATTTCACACCGCTGGCATTGTAGTATTGTAGTATGCTGTCCACCCTGAAAAACAGTTTTGTAAACTGTAATTTACGACCAAAATTCTACTATAATATGTTTTATATTTAGACTCATGACACCAAACTTTATCATATGAAACTTTCTATGAATAAGATATTTGTTTAGACTTTTAATTGGCAAAAAAAAGAGAAAAACTAAAGTGTCATTTGCCTTAGTTTTGGACTTGATAGCACTGAAGACACAGACAGGGCCATTAATCCTGTGTTAATTTAATTAAACCTGCTGTTTTAGGGTTAAGAGTTAATAAAACTAAGCTTTCGAATGTACACGTCAAACTTGTCAGAGCAGCATGGACTCTTTTAGACTTCACTCATTTGGATTTGATTCATTTTGAGTGGATTAGTTGGGGTCACGATGTTTATTTAATACAATACTGTGTATATTGTGGTGTGCACTGTGCGAGACTGTTTATGGAGACAGTTCTTTGCTGTTTTGGTGTACACAGTCACAGAGCCAGGAGCACCTTGATATAATTTTTGTCCATTTAAAACAGCTCACTGTGACTGTTCTGCTGATATTATTGGGCTTTGACTAATGAGATTCAAGAAGAAAATTACAGAGCAGAGAAAACTTTCTTTTCTTTCTTTCTTTTTATTTTTTTGCTGTTGTGCTTTTATTGGATGGTAGAAAGAGGGACATAGACAGAGATGCAATAACAAAGGTCCCAGCTGAAATTGAGAGAGACTCAATAATATTTATCACAGTATGTGTCATAATCACTTAATCTTTCATATGAGTTCTCTGTGTATTTGCCTCCTTCAAAATTTATCATTATATCTGTCAGTGTTGCTGTGCTCAAACTTTGCTGGAGGGCCCCTAAGTAATTAAGAAAAGCCCACTGTTGTGTGTTTTAACTGGGTCTGTCTTTTCCTCCTGTGCAGCTGTCTGGATGGACCAGTAATCTGGTGGATATTGTCATGGCTCACCACTTCAGCACTGTGAGTTCCTCTTCCAGTGCAGCGTTACTCACTCTGCACTGGTTTTTAGTGTTGTTGACCTTTTTTCATTGACGGCATTAAATAGTAACAGAACCTCATGAGGCCTTTCTTGATTTCCCGTGATACCTCGCCCCACTCCTATAACAGACATTTACTAATTATTCTAATTTGGGCTTCCTGGATAGATAGACTTCTGGACTGTAACTTGTAACTTACTGGCTCAGTTTAATGAGATTGTGGTCGGATTAACTCTTGTCTGGTCACCAGGATGAGCTGACAGAGAACCAGGAGCTGATCCAGACCTACCGTCTCCATATCGCCCAAGACATCAACCAGGACAACCTGGCCCTCTTCTGTGGCTCCTACCAATAGTAAGATGAAGTGCATTATTATAAACTGCATATGAATAGCTTTTATTGTGTTCTCGTTTACATTTATGGGTGCAGTTCAGGCACTAATGGCGCTCAGCCCTGAATACATAGAAATAAGCAATGCATTACAAAATATAAAGGTCAAGGGGATAATACACAATCATAAGCTGCACTGAAAAGCAGGATTTCACCTCACATTGTAGCCGGATCACACTGTTACAGTTGTTAATTATAATTTGTCTCCCTGCACCAGCCGTCGGGACCTGGAGATTGAGAGGCCAGTCATAGGTCTCAATGAGGACACAGTCAACACACTAACGTAGGTTTTTAGACCACGATGAAACCAAAACACATTTGTTTGTGAGTGCACAGTGTGATTTGAGGGTGTTTACACACTTTCTGTATCTATGCAGGTGCCCTGCCTTGTTGGTTGTTGGTGACACATCACCTGCTGTGGAGGCTGTGGTGAGTTACATACAAACATCCCAGTCACTCATGACACTTGATGAAGAATTTTTTGCCCTGTGTGTTTTTTGACCTGAGTAGTAACCTCTGATTGATGTTTAAGGTGGAGTGCAATTCCAGGTTAAATCCCACTAAAACCACCCTGCTAAAGGTGAGGGGCTGTGAAATAAGGATTATACAATACAAATCCTATTTTTGTGGATGTACAAAATGAGACTGAATTAACTCATGTGACTGTTGATGTCTTTTCAGATGGCTGACTGCGGAGGCTTGCCTCAGGTTGTCCAGGTGGGTTTTTATATTTTGAGATGCACATTTATGTCATTGAGCAGTTTTCTTGTTTAAATTGCCTCATAATGTTTACCCACTATCTCTTCACAGCCAGGGAAACTTGCTGAGGCCTTCAAGTACTTTGTTCAGGGCATGGGCTACAGTAAGTAAATACACTCATGTCATCTACCTTTTATATGTTTTGGGAAAACAAAATCAAAATATATCTAAACATCTAAATATAGCATGAAACTGGTCGAGACTAGATGTACCAAATGGTCAATGTCCAAGAATTGTTTACAGGCTTGATACCTCTGAGATGACGCATTTGTGGTGAAGGTTTCTCTCGCTGAATTTCCTGTTGACGAGTGCAGCGACAAGCGATATTTCAGTGAGAATTGTTCTCACTTCGGCCTTCTAAGAGCAGCTGCTGAGCACCCCTGCTGATGGGGTTTGGACTGGGGCCAACAGTGCATAAAAAGACCCTGTTTTTGTCAGCCTGGTCACGGAGAGGCAGCCTTTGCACCTAGGTGGATGCTAACACCATTTCCTCTCTGCTCTTTGCAGTGTGTGGCACCCACACCCCTCAGTAGGTGAGGTGTATGTGGTTGTAGCATGGCTGAAATGACAGTGCCACTTCAGATGGACTGAACAGTTCTTTATTTCACGTTCAGTTCAGTGTGGGCCTAAATGAATACTCTGTTTTTTGTGTTTTGCCTGGTGTGTTTTTCTTTTCTATCCAGAACTGTTTAAAGATGCAGAGACACAAAGTGCATACTTAAACAGGCCTTCAGGTTTTTTACAGTCATTCATCTGCAAACAACAACAAACACATTTCTGTCAGACCATGCTGACTTGCAGTGCACCACACAGACTCTGATCTGTGGATGGATGAAGTCATGAATGTAGGTTTGCTTGCTCTGGCCACACAGACGATGCCTATGTGTGTGTTTCTGTAATGCCAATTCTTGTTTGCTCACTCCTTTTCCCAAACCTTTCACCATGGGAGCCACCCCCGGGTGTAGCTAGTATGTCAGTGCTTCAGTGTTGCTTTAAAGGCCACCGAGCCCCCCTTCGTGTTGAGTAAATGCCACTGCAGGATTAGAACAGATTAAAAAGAGTGTGTTGCACAGAGAAAGTGTGGAAAATAAATCTCAACACCTCAGCATGTTTCTGAAAGCTGTTTTTCCCTCATTAACACGTTGCCACAGTGTGAAATGTGAAAGGGAAACAGCCAAAGAACAAGGAATAAAGCCTCGAGTTTGTGCACATATTTTCTAACCTGTCGTTTAGAGCAACTAATTGTCCACAAACACCAATCTGCGACAGAGCATCAGTTTGAATCAGAAATACACTGAGGTGGAATAAAGCAACATAAGAGCTGCCTTCTCAACATTTCTCCCTTTCTCCCTCTTTCTTTCCTTCTTTAATCATTGCTTACAGTTCCCTACGTTCTCCTCAGTCACCTGAGCAACGAATCAGGTATCGGGATCTTGAGCAACTGCCAGACTAGAAGGCTTTGAACCCACTGGCCTTGTAACATGGTGGATGAATGTCAATGTATGCAGAAACTCTCCAGAGAGCACTGTTTCATATTGGTATTCAGCAGCAGTTCAGTGTGGTGGATACACTGTGTGAGACCGCTTTGCATACTTTGACACACATTCATCCTCCTGCAGGAGTTCAGTTCCTTTTGTTAGCATGGAGTATGTCCTCGACTCGGTTCTTGCATGATCTGCTGTTGTTGCTTCCTGTCAGTTGAACTGGATTGCAAATGCTGTATTCTGCTTTTGTGTTGCTTTTGTTTTTGTTTTTTCTGAAGTGGACACACATGAATTAGGTTTGATACACATTTCTTTTATTTGATCAGTCTCCATATTTGAGAATGATTTGCATGGTAAGCACTTTAGATGTTATTGTTGTAATCCGCTCCCTAAGTGATCCCACTCTGCTCTGAGCTACGTGCGTGGGATATTAATGCAAGTTTCTCTGTTCCAGTGCCGTCAGCAGGAATGACTCGTCTGGCTCGCTCGCGCACCACCTCCTCCTCTAGCATCACCTCCATGGACAGCAGTCGCAGTCGCAACAACCTCAACAGCCTGCTGGAGGGCAGTGCCACTGGGGGCCTGGACAACCAGGCCAGACCCCAGACCATGGAGGTCTCCTGCTAAACCCCAACCCACCCTGTGCACCCCCCATAGTAACTTATGTGCCCTCTGCCCTTATCTCTCTCTCTCTCTCTCTCTCTCTCTCTCTCTCTCTCTCTCTCTCTCTCTCTCTCTCTCTCTCTCTCTCTCTCTCTCTCTCTCTCTCTCTCTCTCTCATGTCCCACTCCTAAAGCAACTCAAAGCCAGGAGGATCTGTAATGAAAAATGTGATTAGATAAGATGTAATAAATATATTAACAGATGCATATTATTAAATATTATATTGAATACACTATCAAAGTCACATTCCTACATGAAACCATAACTACATTCAGATGTGTTGTATATTCAAATGGTCAAACTGTATCTTTGACTCAACTGTCCAACCTCACCCTCTTGTATTTATTTTTTTCATATTGTATTTGTTTATATGTCTTCACACGCTGTAGAAATCCTCCACCTGTTCAAGATAACCTGTAGATTTTTTTCTTTTAATAATTGCACAGTACAGTGCTTAGACTATTTGAACTGGTCTCCTCTGTCGTCAGAATGTGGGCTATATTGATTGTGAGTCATTGTATCTTTGTTTTTATTCTTGAACACTGCTGCAACTGAAATAAGTCACACATGTATGTAGAGGGATCACTCAACCCACTGTAGCTGCAGAAATGGGATCGCAGTCTGTATTTAAAATGATTCCAGAAAAAGTAAAGGTACCCTGAAGAACCATTGCATACTGTAGCACACTGTAACTAAATCAAAGCAGTGGGGAGAGCTGCGTTTCAACATGAAGAACATTCAGCGTCAAGAACAAGTTGTACCAGTACCAGTGTGTAACTTTCATTCATTCATTTTCAGTTCTTTTTGTAACTGAACTCATTGTTTCCTTTTTTTTCTTTCTGCTTTGTGTTGATGTTTTGTTCACTTGAACAGATTATTCAGTGATGTTTTAACAACCTTTAACAAGTGGGTTCTGATGTGAAAAGTGTGAGTCCCTTCACTGAGGGGCCCAGTGGTGCTTCTCACTGTCTGCTGATTCAACTCATTTCTATTACTACTGAATAAAGCTACAACATGACAGTGCGTCTTGTGTGTTTGTTTATCAGAGTAAAACCCTTTAATTCTGGCTTATACATGCACATAAATTGCCGGTGTAATCAAGTTGTAGTCTTGAATGAAAAACAGAAAGTGCATCTCATTGCAGCAACTGCTTATACTTTTCCTCTCTGTCGATGGAAAATGAGGTGAGTGTGGTGAGTTAGTTTCCAACCACACGCCATTTCCTCAGCGATAATTGTTGTCACAGATGAGGTCAGCTATATTTAGCACAATGAAAGAACAACAATGGTCAGCTGGTGTTCAGATGAGATGAGGAGACAGATTTCAAAATCGAGAAGACACACGTAGTACAGAAAGTTGTAGTGGGGAAAGTCGTGACATCTGAATACCATGTCATCAAGCGCCTGTCATCATTCTCCACTGTGAGATATGTCAACACAGTTTTCCTCCACTGATAATCAAAGATAAAGTGACCTATAAATATTTTGCATGCAGAGATCAACACAACCACAGCTTTACCATATTACATATTGCAGTACAGTATATGTAAATCTGTAATTTAAGAAAATGATCTTGTATTGCATTGCAATCTTGGAACATAATAAAAACACTTAATGTGGAGGTGGATGATACCAATACAAACCAGAAATGAACACTGTATTTGAGGGTGATATGGAAAGACTGGATTCCTGGTATGTTTTTTTTCCACCTGTGTGAACACGCTGTTCCCAGTGATACAGCACAAATCTGAACGGTTAGGGTTTCCATCCTCTGTTGCAATGTCTGTTTGCTTCTAAAGAAACACACAGCACATCTTGTTGAAGACTCCTATCAGGGGGATCTATCATTACTGTGGTCATATCTAAGTCTTATTAGCATCTACGAGCATTAGCGTCTCTCTCTGCACTGACCAAAACCAGAAATAAAATCAACCCTTATCTACATAATTGTTTTTTTCTTGACCTTTTCACACCTAGATGATTTTCGTTCGCAAAGCCCCTGTTGCTGATCATATTGCTCCACTTCTGCTCTGTTTGCTTGACTCTGCACTAGTGCCAGTCTGATGGATGAACTTTTGGCTGCTGATAAATCATGCAGAGGTGGCTTTCAGGAAAGGCTTTATGATGCTTCTGAAGATATGTGACTCTCATGTATCTGATTTTAACATCGATGGCAACATTTCTGACAAACTGCAGCGAGTGCACCAGGCTGATGATGGGAAAATGTGGTCAAAGACATCATGGTTCAACCCTAATCTAAATGCAATGTAATTTTGTCAAGTGTAAACAATTTTGCACACGCTGATATTGTTAAATGATGTCAGCACTGAACCCACCACATTGCACAACAAGGTGGGTAACCGTGTTTGCATAAGAGAGTTATGCAGATATACAATTAATTCCATAAACAAGTGATGCACATTCAGCCCTACCTCCAAAAACAGCCGGCAAACAGCAAGATGTCAAGGTCTTTAGCGTCACAGGAAGCCATAGTTGGGTGACATACATAAAGATCATACAGGAAGCCTCGTCTCTTCAGGCAGATCAGTATTTGTCATCAAGACAGTTCATCTCTTGCTCTGAGACGGATCTGGTCTATTACTTTTGGAGAATCTAATTTTCACGCAAACATTTTTGACAGAGAAACTAGGAGGTGAGTGTGTTTCCTGCACTGTCTTCTGTATACTAACTTGACTTTTACCTCCATATGAGCAAATTTACAGTCTCATGACTTTTATCACACAAAATATCAGTGATTTAGATTTGAAATTTAAATTGCTGCTGTTTGTACAAAAAAGTTGTGTGCATCACGAAAATACATTCTCATGATATCATGTATCGCATTATTTTAAATACAGTTTTCAGATGTAGTTCACATGGACTTTGTTCCCCACAAGCGTGTTGCATGGAAATTTAACACCTCGTATCTGTGCCTCTTGATGTGGTTGAGCGCCTTCTTGTAATTGTTGAGGTTTTACTGCAAGGTAACAAAATGGTGTGAAATACTTGTGAGCTGTTGTGCTGATGGTAGTCATGAGATATAACATGTAATGATGAAGATTTTTCAGAACATTTCTTCTGTTGGTACCTCAATCTCAACTTTTTTTTTTTTTTTTTTTTTTTTAACCGTCTCTTGTTTTTGTTTACAACAGTCATTTCAAGTCAGGAGGTAGCCAAAGAACATGGGAACCTGTCCCATCAGATGTCAGTCAAACATGTCAATCCTTGCTAATTCACCTGAACCTGCATCACCAGGTAGGTTCACTTCCTAAAATATTAAAACAGAAAATAAAAAATATTAAAAATATAACAAACTATATAACAAGTTTTGCTTTTTGTGTTCATCTGCTTTTTTCCCTCTGCAGCCACACAAGAGAGCATGACTGTATCCCTCTATAACTACCCGTCCTTTGGACACACAGAGGTGACAATGCAGATTGGGGAAAGACTCACCATCGTATCAGAGTATGTGTTGCATAATATTTCACCTTTGCCCTTATTTTCACAGACACAATAGTCATGATTGCTTGTTTCCTCCAATAGTGATGGTGATTTTATGATGGTGAGGTCAACAACAACTGGACATGAGAGCTACATTCCCACCAGATACACTGCTAAGGTCACACATAGGTACGTTACAGCCACAAAGACGCAATTGAAACGTGTCTGCGTACTGTGCATGCGTATGTGCGTGTGTGTGTGAGGAGTTATGCTTGCATGAAAAGAAGGGCGGGGAGTTCCCATATGGGTGGGAGTAGTTTCTGTGTCTGTGAACTTCACCTCAGTGGAGACTGATGTTTGGAACAAGACCTCTGTTCTCTCCAGTGGCGCATCAGCCTCTGCCTCCTGCACTTTCAGTTACTCCTCCAGTGGGGAATGTGCTCTGATACTGTTACAGTGGGTTTTCCAGACCTAAAAACAACATGATAGATATTTTTTTTTTGTCTGCATGACAGTCCTTTGTTCTATTGTCCCACACATCTAAATGTCTCATACGTCCTCTGCTCTCTGTTCAGGTGGCTGTTCACAGGCATCAGCAGGTACAAAGCCATGGAGCTGCTCATGCAACCCAATAACCAGAACGGATCCTTCCTGATCCGTGAGTCAGAGACGGTCAGAGGTCAGAAATTTTCTTTCTTTAAGACAAAAATAAAACCAGCCTTGAAATATTTTGTGGGTGCTAATGAGGCATGAATGTCATTTTTATGGTTTGACAGTCTGTAGTAATGAGGTTTATTCATGGGGATAGCTTCATTGACTTGTGTGGATTAATGACCAAGAGCCATTAAGTTTAACTGCTGCATCTATTTGCTGGTTCTGTCTTTAGATTGTTACTCACTGTCTGTCCTGAGGAAATTCAACTCCTCCTACGATGACTGTGTGAAGCACTACCGCATCTCTCACCTGCAAAATGGCTGGGTCTACATCTCTCCAGGACTCACCTTCCCCTCCCTGCATCACCTGGTGGAACACTATACAGGTATGCATTGAGGATGTTCATGTTGTGTCCTCACATTGAACCCTCCAGCCCTACAAGAGTGAGATTTAAATGTTTCCTCCTTTTGCAGAGTCTCCAGATGGATTAGTCTGTCGACTGACAGCTCCTTGCTATATCAAGGGTCTAGATAACACTAGAGAGGCCCGGCCGATACCCATAGCCACCAGGAGGCCAACCATCAACTGGAAGGACATTAGCAGGTGTGTTAAGCTTTGCTTCCACTGATGACTGCCACAAGATGTCACTCTGCTCCTCAGTGCAGAGCAGCTTCCTGCATGAGCACCATCATTGTGTCCTGGTTAAAACCATTAATAAATCCTCTCTTAGGGGTACTTAGTGTTTTTTTTTATTATTATCATTATTTTGGTTTACACTGTGACACAAAGATGTTGAATAAACTCTACAGTGATTTGTGTTTCAGTAAACTGAGAGTGAGGAGTGTGTATAGAATATCAGCAGATATGCCAACAGATATGTCTGTAGTTGCACTGGCTCACTGCCAAGATTGAGAGTCTGTGACTGTGTGAGTAGGGAGCAGCGAACCCAACACAGATAAAAGACGTTTTCACGATGTAGCCAAAATGATGAAAACGATGAATTAAAGACCTCATTAAATGAAAAATACATATGCAAAATATATATATGTCAAAAAATAGTCACCCATGTTTGGGTTAGTGTTTAAGACTCAAATCCCTTAATTATTGTCTCCACTCAGGTCTGTGATCTTCAGGAGGAAGAGAACCGAGTCAGACAACTCTCTGGTGAGCGAGGGGCTGAGGGAGGCCATCAGCTCTTACCTGCAAATGACAGAGGGCAATGAACACAGCTGGGACGCTTGAGGCAAGACAGTGAACCAGTATGAAAGAACTCATAATGAGACAGATTGAGAGCAGACAAACGGGACTGACCTGACTCATCTGCAACTTTGACCAGCCACTGTGCTGCCCTAATGTGGTCTTCATGCACTGCCATGTAGTGAGAGGAGGGCTGAGACACTACAATCATCTGATATGTGACATAATATGTCAACAAGAGACTGTTTTTTTGTGTTCAAAGAGGCACACAGTGGGTGTGTGAGCTGAATAATAAAAAAACATTGAATGTATTAATCTATTACCTTATTTGTACGTATTGTTAAATCTAATACTGTTTGTTAATATGATTGTAATCGTGTGATGGAATCAAATAAAATACCACAGATATGTGATGAATGCAAAATAATCCAGTCTGTATTATTTGATTTTTCAAGATATGTTTTATAATAAACACTTTGTTCAAAATGTAAATGTGATTGAAACCCTTGCATTCTTGCAGAGTGAGCTTTTTTGCCAGCAGGTGCCGCTTAATTGCCTCCAATAATTCATCAAAGCCTTCCACTTCCTGCCCGAACAGTTCAGTTCAGGAAGAAGAAATAATGGCGACGCTTCTGGGGTCCGAGTCCCCTTGTATTGGAGGAAAACGAAGAAACTGCAACAGTAATATTGTCACAAAGTTCACGGCCAGTAGAATAACTGGCCAGGGTTTCAGTCGAGGCACACAGGTAAGAGAAACGACGCATGTTATGTCTGTAAAACAGATCCGAAAGTTGATCGACTGAGACCAGGGACTCGCGCTTGGAATTCAGCCTGAAAACGAAGACGTTGTCCTGGAGACTTAACTGGACGTGTAGTCTGTCCTGTCAGCTCCGGTTGTTACAGCTAGCTACCACAAAACGGCTGTTTCATCAAACGCACACTTTAAACTTGGATTGTGTAGGACAGCGTTTGCTTAGTGACAAGCAAAATAACGTTAGCATTACTACAACTGTATGAGGCAAGCTTTAAATTGGTCTTTGTTGTTAGCTTCCCGTTAGCTTAGCAATATCAGGCCAGGTGAAATACGACGTTAATGCTTTATAAACTGAATCTTTGACGGGATAATGTCATTGCTATCAGGCAATGGAGTGTCAATGTCATCAGAGAGCACACGGTTCAATTTCAGAAGGGCTTAAATCACACGGTGTTAATCAACAGCAGTAACGTTTGCTAATGTTAGCAAACAGGGTATCGTCAGCTAGCTAGCTAAGCCAGCTGAACAGCTCAGGTGATTACGTAACGACACACTAACCACAATAACTATCGTTTCCATAAATGGATACAGCAGAACAGCTGTTTGGACAAGTTAATGTTGTCCAGTGTATTTTTATTTTACACACAATTAAACATTTACAAGATATGTGTTGCTTCGGAGGACATATTTGCTCGTCTAGTTTTGATTATAGGGCTAGTTCACGTGAGCTTTTTTTTTTTTTTTTTTTTTTTTTGCTCAGCTCTTGAATGTTGACGTCGCTCCTGTGGATTTCTGTGTTTTAGTAACCGTGCATCTGATCCACTCTCTGGGCTACAAACCCACCCTTAAACCGTTGCATTGCAAAGCCAATAAAAGCAATTTATTTCAGTGCACTTTCAATAAATCTGCGTGTCACTTCTGTGCCTTTTACCTTCCCTGCTGACTTGCAGTTTTCGAGGTTGGGTAAGGTAGTGCGTCTTACTACAAAAAACTCTGATTAAGAGTGAGATTTATGACAATATCCATCTATTATGCCTTATTGCATTCGTCCTCTTTTCCCAGTGTTGCTGTCATACTGTCGGGTCAGCTACCATAATACACACTGGTGTCATGCTGGTGCCACTGGCAAATCGCATCGCATTAATGATGGGGTTAGGGTACCAAGGAAGGCATTCAGGGGTGTATCATCATCTGTGAAAGGCTGCAGCTGAGGACACAAAAAAACTTTTCTCTAACAGTTTACTTGGTTCTTCTGTCCTGTTACAAGTTTAATTCATGACCTTTTGATGATTATTATGATTTATTATCAGTATTTTCTTTAACACATACAGTTGTCATGGCCTTTAGTCTTAAAAGGATTTCAACATTTAGTATTATTATCATAACTAGACAGTAAATGTGTGTATCTTCATTACTTGCAGAGGCAACAAATTCATTTGGTAAATATAGAAACCCCTTCTTCTGTGACCTTTCCAGAAACCTTAATTCAGAACGCCCCACAAGATTTTTACTCCTAATGAGGGAAAAAACTCAACACAGTACACACCTATGATTCAATCACCCTGCTGGTTTCCACTAAACTCAACTTTAAGGTTCTGCCTGCACTTAATGGATTTGGTTCATGCACTCGCCCACTTCGTGTCAGGCTAGGACTTTGTCGTCACATGGTTTTAGTTATTACAAGGATATAATAAAACTGAAAACTGCTTCTAACGTGTGTTCTCTTTGTTTCAGTAATCTGCTATATAGCCTGAGGTGTGGCTCGGCTCTAATCTCATTTAAAAGAGCACTAACAATGTTTATATTCATGGGGCTTTGTTAAAAAAAAAACAAAACTTCATGCATGTTCTGAGCGAAGGGAAAAGAGGATGTGTTTTTAATAAGCAGTGTGTGTTGGGTTTTTGTGTTTGATAGACTACATATGCAGCAGTTTTTATAGACTGCATACATTTTTGCTCTAATCACAGTGTGCTTTCACAATATACATCTAAATGCTAGTGGGGTCAAGTTTTAAATTGCTCTTAAGGTTGCAGCCTGACGTTTACCAGTTCAAGCCCGTACACAAATAAACATGCATTTTCACTGTGTGTGTTATAGTCTTTAAGTTTGCTTTTAATTATATGCCATAGCTCCCAGGAGGCCTGCTCCAGGAGAGAGATAAACGGGCCAAGTGGAATGGCATCCCTACTCTGCTGCAGAAGCTCTACGAGAGCAGCCATCCCAACAGTGACCTCTCCCATGCCCACAACTTTCTTAAGGTAGTCTCGCAGGATTAGTCCATTCAGCAATCATGCTGCTTTTAGCCAATTGTTGGTTAATGTTTCACTTTGGAGCTTGGGTGATTTACATGTGAACAATGGTTTTTGTCAGGTATTATCATCCCACCTCTCCATGGAGGCCATGTCTTTTGTCACAGAGGACAGGAAGACTGCTCAGGAATCCACCTTCCCCAACACGTACACCTTTGACCTCTTTGGTGGAGTCGATGTAAGTCTGACATTCTTGTTACCTGATGGGCCATTGTTGTTGGACTCAACATAGAGACAATAAAGCTTGTCTTTGAACAATCATTTGTTATGTGTAACAACTGTACAACTCTACTAAGGCATTATAGATATAAAACCCATATTAACTGTTTGACTTAATGTTTCTCTGAAGCTGCTTGTGGAGATCTTGATGAGACCCACACTAACTATGCAGAAGAAAAAACCCAAAAGTAAGTAGGCTGACATTACATCTGCAGGACATCTTTTATTGGGAAGTTAACATGTTTTAACATGAAGATACACGATCTGATGTCTGTGTCTGCTGCAACAGTGAATGATGACTTGGTCAAGGACTGCCTTAGTGTTCTCTACAACTGTTGTATATGTGTAAGTATCCTGTTACATTTTCTTACACACCACAGAAATGTCAGAGGTGCATCATACCTTTTACAACCTAGTACATGCATACAGCTACAGTAGAAGTATTTTTCTTGTGGTTTTTTGCAGTTGTATTCTCTCTAGAAACAGGGCAGTTTTTACAGATAAGAATGAGCTATTTTTCTTCTTTCATTTCGTAGACGGAGGGCGTCACGAAGAGCCTGGCAGCAAGGGATGACTTTGTTCTGTTTCTCTTCACCCTGATGACAAACAAGAAGACCTTCTTACAGACTGCAACTCTAATTGAGGATATTCTTGGAGTCAAAAAGGTCAGAGTTATACTTGGATTAAATCCTCAGCATCAGCATTAAATATTGTTTATGACCCTGAAGGTCTGTAAGTTCTGTCCTATTCCAATTTGTCTTAAAAATCTGTCAAATTAATACTTAATCTCCATTTTTCTTAGGAGCCTTTTAATCTTTGTTCTGCAGATAAATTTATATTGTTATGTGCTGGCTCTTGTCCATGTGCAGACACCTTTAATGCCAGAACATTATGCCAAGCAGAGCTACTAACACCCTTGTGGCACAGAAGTGCCTTAATTTCAGGCTCATGCTATGCTCAACTTTGACTTCTCCTAATATACTTAATACTTAAAACTTGTGTCTTTGTCTCTGATTACCCCAGTGTTATTATAATGTTCTTTTTAGATCCCTTGGCAAGCCTTTTACTTTCTTTTTGTATTGTTTTTACCCAGTCACTGTCATTCCTGAGTTTGGTCATGTTTCCAACTCTAAATATAAAAAACAATGCTAAAATATTTAAACAAACAAGGTTTGTGGTGTTTATGTGTAAACTCCTAAGACCCTCTAATTATAGCTTGTGCTTCTCTTCAGAAATTACTTAATCAGCCATTACTAACAAAATTATTTATACATCAGAGCCTCAGGATGATTACAAAAAATAAGGCTACTTTGTGTTTTGTTTCCTGTCCTTGTCCTTTTTAGTAATTATAGATATACAAATCTATAATCTGTTATTTATCAAAGGTGTTGCTGAACAGCCTCAATCTACAAAATCAAGTGAGACAATGTCACTAGAAATTTTGTAACGTATATAAAGTATCACACAAACATGTATCATTTGTGATAGTAGTAGTTACACAGAAGGCCATTGAAAGGTGTAATCATCATGATCATGAATAGGAAAAACGTGGTTAGCTTAACATCTGGCAATTAGCAAAGATCACACACATTATCCATTGTGTGTTTTTAAGGATCAAGTTCCAGCATGACTTTCCCCTTGCTTTCCTCGTTTGGATTTAAGGTCCCCAAGAAGGTGATACGTGTACAAGCAAAACTTACAGGGATCATTTACTGAGGCAATTCCTTCTTGCAAAACACTGCCTATGGTCATGAGTGAGAAAAATGCGCAAACTTGATTTATAACGTTGACTATCTTTTGTCGCCAATTTTGTAAATGGAAAAGCTAAATTTTGTTATGAAAAGTGAATTTTTTTTTTTTTTGACGTAGAGCCATAAACTTACACAATTCATTTAACTATGGAGAAGACTATTGCACTTTAAGAGGGTTGGAAACTCTGAGCTGCTCAATGTTGTATTTCTGTTTCCAGTTCACCTCCAGATTGGTAACAGTTCATGTCTTTGCATTTTCAAGGAGATGATCCACTTAGAGGGCATCCCCAACTTGTCAGGCCTGGTGCAAAGCTTTGACCAGCAGCAGCTGGCCAACTTCTGCCGCATCCTGTCTGTCACCATCTCAGAACCTGATGTGGGAAATGATGACAAGCACACACTGCTGGCCAAAAATGCCCAGCAGAAACGCAACGCTAGCCCTTCACGGGCAGAGGTCAACCAGGGTAAGTTGACTTTGAGGAGCAGTGCTGAAACCGACTGTGTTTTACGTATTTTGTACCATTGTAAACAAACGATCAGTAATTTGTGAACTGTCAAATGTTCTTCTCCAACAGTAACCTTGCTGAACATCCCTGGGTTCATTGAGCGGCTGTGTAAGCTGGCCACTAGAAAGGTGTCTGAAGCCACAGGAGCTAACTTCCTGCAGGAGCTGGAGGACTGGTACACATGGCTGGACAATGCTCTGGTGTTGGACGCCCTTATGCAGATGGCGTCTGAGGATGCTGAACAAAGCAGCACAGGTGAGTGTTGGAGTTAAAAATAACATCCAAAACAGGGCTGGAAGCGATGGAGGGTCTTTATTTCCAACATTCAGTAGTACAAATAATAGTGTTCAAAAAGTCAGAAAAATACTCATTCAAGCGTCAGAATTCATAAAAATGATTAGAAAAGACAGAGACAAAGCTTGGTGCACTATGCCCCCCAAAGTGGACATAAACCCGAGTCTGTTCTTGACCAGACTAGACTTCTCTGTGGCTAGTTTTTATCTGTTTTATCTATTGTAAAAGCCTGACCTTCTTGTTCAAATGAGGGGTGAAAATGATCCTTCTTCCCCAGTCTACCCCTTGCGATTTGTCTGGATATAATCGTTTTGAGTTTGTCAAGTTTGATGTCTTTGGCAGCAATCTATCTTGCAGGTGGCCACTATCATCTTTACCCGACGTTGACTCCCCCTGCAGGCAGCTACACACAGGAACACTGTAGTTTCTCACGCTAGCGCACACACTCACCCCTCCCTTCTCACTCTCTCTACGTTCTCAGGGCTCAGTGCTTTTCCTTATTTTACCTGACATGAGAAACAGTCACTTGTGCCACTGGTTCTTCACCCTGCTTTAATCCTACAAGCTTTGGTTAAGATAACCCTTTTCCCCAACTTTCAGAGTCATCAGATGAGAGTTCCCTGGCCACCAGCCCCCTGAGATATCGACTTCCCCAGTCCATGAAGATCGTCCATGAGATCATGTATAAAGTGGAGGTGCTCTATGTGCTATGTGTCCTTCTCATGGGCCGACAGAGGAACCAGGTACTTAACAATGCATCTGCTCTTTTCAAGATTTAAAGGTAGAGTCTGGAGGTTTTTGCCCATTAAAAAAAAAAAAAAAAAAAATGCTGGACTTAATCATCATCTATGGGCTTCTAGTCCTGTGTGCTGGTGACTGTGTCTGCAGATCCCCCTCCCTCCTGTATTTTGGTCTTTTGCTTTGTTTTGTTGTGCATGGGGACATTTCTGGTGGAGAGTCTGAGTTTTCTCTCCAGCCAATGACAGAGCAGGTGAAGATCTGTGCAGCATGAGTAGGAGGGCTGCTAGGTAGCAGCAGATGTTATCCGCCACAGCTAACACCCGCTAGCTCGACGCTAACTTCCGCTAGCGAAGCAGCTAGAGTCCGCTGCTAGCACACACTTCCCAGCTCACCGCAACGGCCCTCCTACTTGTCGCAGCATAGCCCTCGAGGCTCCCGTTACTGATGATGGCCAGGTATTGGCCTGCGGCTCCAACTCTACACTCGGACTGCATTTGCTTTTCTTTCCAGTCCTGACAACTGCTGCTGCTGCTGCTGTCAGGGGCAGGAGGTGTGCACAGTTGAGCCCGAGAGGAGGGGCCCAGTTTGAATGTTTTGTTTACAAACTGCAATGAACAAACCTCCAGACTCTACCTTTAAATGGCTGTGGGATTTAATGGTAGAGTTCAGTTCTCTGACCGCTGTATTATGTCTGCACAGGTCCACAAAATGCTGGCTGAGTTTCGTCTCATCCCCGGGCTCAATAACCTGTTTGACAAGCTGATCTGGAGGAAATACACCGCATCAAATCATGTGGTGCATGGCCAGAATGAGAACTGCGACTGTAGTCCGGTATGAACTCTTTTAACACAACGGTATTTGGGAAGTTGCTCTGGGAAATTCAACTTAACTTGACAATTAAAACACCTTATTCTTGTCATACAGGAAATTTCCTTCAAAATCCAGTTTTTGCGGCTTCTCCAGAGTTTCAGCGATCACCATGAGTAAGTGACCTTTAACTCAGTCACCTTGGATTTAACTTGTTTGTTGGCCAAGACGTTTTTTAATGTGTTACTTGTCTTTCAGGAACAAATACCTCCTGCTGAATAGCCAGGAGCTGAATGAACTGAGTGCCATATCTATGAAGGCTAACATCCCTGAGGTGGAGGCTCTGGTCAATACAGACAGAAGCCTAGTGTGTGATGGGAAGAAAGGCCTCCTCACACGCCTCCTCGCTGTCATGAAGAGGGAGCCTCCAGACTCGTCTTTCAGGTCAGCATTTTATAGGTCATAGGTGAAGATGCAGGAGATGAAGATGTTGATGGTCAACCTGCTTGAAAAATGTCAAATTACCTATCAAACTGCTCTACAGTGGAGCCATACTTTTGAAAAAATATTTCTCAAGATTTATCTGCTTCTGCTATTTATAGTTTTGCTGACTGTTTCTGTTGTGTATGTAGATTCTGGCAGGCGAGGGCAGTGGAAAGTTTTCTCAGAGGGGCCACCTCCTATGCAGACCAAATGTTCCTCCTGAAGAGGGGACTGCTAGAGGTATCTATTGCCACAGACTGCTTTTCCCATCCCACAGTGTATATCGCATATCTCTCCTTGATTTAATTTTTACTTCTCTTGATTCACCTCAGTTTCTGCTTCCATCCCTCCACAGCACATCCTGTTCTGTATCATAGACAGTGGCTGTACCTCCCGGGATGTCCTGCAGAGCTACTTTGATCTGCTGGGAGAGCTCATGAAGTTCAACATTGATGCCTTCAAAAGATTTAACAAATATGTCAACACTCCAGAGAAGGTAAAATTGTTCACATTAAAATACCTCAGAGAAAAGAACGCTTAGACTGCTTACAACCTTTTCTCAATTTGTGTGTTGCCGTAATAAGGCTCTGATTTTGATCTCTCCTGTGTAGTTTCAGACCTTCTTGACACAGATCAACAGCTCCCTGGTCGACTCCAACATGCTGGTGCGCTGCATCGTCCTTTCATTGGACCGCTTTGAGAGCCAGACTGAAGATGTCAAAGGTAAACCAGGATGGAAACGTACACATGTAGATCAGTGATATAATGAACGGACCAACCCCGCCTCATCTGACAGAAATTGTTAAGCCACTTACTTCCATACTATGGATACATTTAGAAATGGTGTTGTGAAGGGATGACGTGCTGTTCTTGAGCTGAGCTTTAATTTCAGTGCCTTTTTTCCCCTGCAGTGGTGGAGGTTCTGTCTGAGTGCTGCCTGCTGTCCTACATGGCCAGAGTTGAGAACAGGCTTTCCTTCCTCTTTCGCCTGATCACCATCATCAACGTACAGACTCTCACACAGGTCTTGTTTCATTTTCACTTCATGTTTCAGAGAAACTGAAATAGTTGTAGAAAAAGGAATGTTTTGTCTCAAAAATATAACAAGATCAATAGAAGATATTTTTTCTGAATTTGATGTCAGCCACAAATAACGTTCAGTTCATTAATATCTGTCAGGCTGTGATGCAAAGCACTTTGTAACCTAAGTCTCGGCTGTTTTTGTATCCATCCCATCTTTTTTCCCTGCAGGAGAATGTGAGTTGTTTAAACACCAGTTTGGTGATCTTGATGCTGGCCAGAAGAAAGGCTAAACTGCCCTTCTACCTCAATGCCCTACGGGAGAAGGAGTATGCTGAGAAGTACCCGGGCTGCCTGCTCAACAACTTCCACAACTTATTGCGCTTCTGGCAGCGCCACTACCTCAACAAGGACAAAGATAGCACCTGTCTGGAGAATGTGAGTAGCTCTTGCACTTCCTTGCATACAGATTAGATTTAAGCAAATATCTTCATCTCACCCATGTCTGCATCGGTTTTATCGCACAAGCAGCAATGACAGTCTTCTCTACTGTTGATCTTCAGTGTTGTTTTGATTGCCATGGCTTTAAAATCTGATTACACAAATATACATGCTGGAAAAACAAATGATGTCAAATGCTTCTACTGCTGTGTCACAGTGACATTTGTGTGACAAAGCTATAAAACCAGTTTGTTGAACTGGTGTGGACAGCAATACTAGTTAAAATGTTAAAATAATTCTAGGAGACAAGTGATTTTTAAAAATGCAGACTAGTTGTGTTCAGCGTTGGGAAGAGTTGGTTTGCAGATTTGGAAATCTGCTGACTGTTGGCAGTTAAGTGAGAAATCGTTCAACAATTCAGGAGGTTGACTTCTTTTTCCGCTGAAGGAAACGGTTTAGTTGGTTTAAAAAAAAAAGTGTAGAGATGCAGATCAGTGAGCAACCACAAACAACATTTTGTCAACATGGCTGCACACAGATAAACAACAGCCATATCCATGTAAATGACCTGGAAAATGAAAGTAATGACACATTGCTAACATATGTTTGACGATTATGATGTACATGCCAAAGGACTAACAAAATTAGAGATGAGTCAGTTGTTTAGTAAAGGTAGAGGATAATTTAGCAGGTGAACAGCCTGGTGTTTCTCTCAGGGATTTGTTGGGACCAAATGTGGGTTTAAAGGTGAGTGAATATTGACCTTAACGTTCACTAGCCTGCAAGAAGCATGAAACCAATGATTTGCTGAATTGTAAGGTGATGTGAATGCTGTGTTTTGTTTGTTCTGCTGCCCCCAAGTGGCCAAAAATATCAATATTGAGAAAGTGTTACCTGGTGGGTGCGTAGCTCAGGTGAAAGTCAGGAAAAGCCCTTTAAAATGTCAGGAACAGAGAGGAGGCAGACGTGCAGAAAACAAACTGATTTTTAATTGTTTCCAGGCCAGGACAAAGAAAAGTACCAACTGAGGGAAAATGACTTGGAAAAAGAATAAACACACAAACAACTTAAAGTGGGAAAGCCAGCCTGACTTCCTCCCCCAACAGCCAAGGCCCTCTTCTGAGCTGCTTCCCCCTTATATAACCTATAAAGCCCCGTCCTTCCATTGCAATTATCCAACCCCAGGGCTCTGTCTAACCACCCAAGATGCTCCCCAATGTCCTAATCAGTGTGCCGGCCTCTCAATCACCTCATCAGGCTCACAACTACACAGTGTCAACAGACCTCTCTTCCTGTTGAGACACAAACAGTCACACATTAGTAGTTATTCCAGTCACACAATGTGCCCCTTCTGTTTGACTGGAAACACTTCAATACATTTCAATACAAATGAGCATTCGGTCAGAGGCTACTCTGTGACAGAAAGCTTCATGATGTTCAAAGTGGATATACAAGCATAACAATTTTATATTGTTGTTGAATGAGACTGAAGATGAAATTATCAACAAATATGTGTTACTACTGATTCAGTAGACATCCAGGCTTATTGTTAAAAAAGGATGATTTTTTAAAAACTGTCCTGTCCTTTACACAACATGGCTAAGCTACTACCCGTTATATAGATTCAGCTACAGAGCATTGCGTACATCAGTGAACTCGCCGCAGAAAGAGATTAACTGGTTGATTATATCGGTAAATTAAAATAATTTTCATTGTTCTAATCCCTGCCTGTTTTTTTTCTCCTCAGAGCTCCTGTATCCCCTTCAGCTACTGGAAGGAGACGGTGTCAGTGCTGCTGGGCTCAGACAGGACTTCTCTGTGTGCCATAGCGAGCTACATTGATGAGCCCTTCATGGATCTGGACAGAGACCTGCTGGAAGATTGACCTCCAGCATGTGCACTCGCTGCGCTGGGGGTGGGACAGGACAGACAGTCACAGGGAGCATGGACACCTAAAGCTGGTGATGACTCCACTTAGCTGAGCCATCCAGGTGCTTTGTGACTGCATTTCTGGATGTAAAGACTCCCCTGTTCGCTGTCTGTACCTAAGCATGGAGGCTGTCATCACAGATGTGAGGGGACACAATTTGCCCGGCTGTCGTCTGCTCACTGAGTTACTGCTCTTCTTCAAAGGAAACCTGTATGTCCATCCCAGATCACCCACATCGCATAACAGACAATTGAAAGACCTTGGGGAATGACACCTGCATTGGTTGTTTGCTTTAGGTGAAATTCAGATAGAGCCTTT